>CAUYPK010101983.1:0-65354 GCA_963574355.1 Loris lydekkerianus | reverse complement strand
TCACCTACTTCATCTTCATCCCATCATGCACACTTGGGGAAATTGAGGCCAGAGAGGACTTATACAACAATTTGTGATTTGAACACTTAGAGATCTAAAAATAGATCTGCCATTTAATCCTATAATTCCTCTACTAGGCATATACCCAGAAGACCAAAAATCACATCATAACAAAGATATTTGTACCAGGGTGTTTATTGTAGCCCAATTCATAATTGCTAAGTCATGGAAAAGCCCAAAAGCCCAAGTGCCCATCAATCCACGAATGGATTAATAAATTGTGGTATATGTACACCACGGAATATTATGCGGCCTTAAAGAAAGATGGACTTTACCTCTTTCATGTTTACATGGATAGAGCTGGAACATATTCTTCTTAGTAAAGTATCTCAAGAATGGAAGAAAAAGTATCCAATGTACTCAGCCCTACTATGAAACTAATTTATGGCTTTCATGTGAAAGCTATAACCCAGTTATAACCTAAGCATAGGGGGAAGGGGGAGAAGGGAGGGTGATTGGTTGGATTACACCTGTGGTGCATCTTACAAGGGTATATGTGAAACTTAGTAAATGTAGAATGTAAATGTCTTAACACAATAACTAAGAAAATGCCAGGAAGGCTATGTTAACCATTGTGATGAAAATGTGTCAAACGGTCTATAAAACCAGTGTATGGTGCCCCATGATTGCATTAATGTGCACAACTATGATTTAATAAAATGAATAAATAAATAAATTAAATAATTAGTGATTTGCTACAGGCCACCAGCTACTGGTAGTCAGTAGTAGAACCAAGACTGTAGTCTCCACTTCCTGGAAAGGTGTTCGAGGAGAAAGGAACATTGAGAAAACAGTGATCTTGGGCAGAGATGATATAACATAGATGGCAGAACAGGATATCAGAGACCCATTCCCTCTGGAGAAGTGGGGTGGGGTAGTATGGTTATCAGGAAGTAACTTTTCCCTACCACTGCACCATCCTGGGCAGGTAGGCAAAGAATTTAGCATCCTCAGCCTTAGAGTCTGACAGTCATCAAGGTTTGTGACCTTGGGAAAGTAATGCAACCTCTCTTAGTCTTTCTTTAGCAGGGAGTGTAAATATAGGGCAGCTGGGAGGAGTGTACTTGTTAGGGCTTTCACAAAGGAAACAGTGACACTTACTCTGGTGGCTGTCTCTGTTCTCACACACAGTCACCCTCAACAGCAGAGACTCAAGTTAAATTCACAGACATCCCTCAGCTCATTCATTAATTCAGGAAGAAATCAGCTGATGGGCAGGAGTGGGGGACATGGAAGATGAAGAAGAGATCTACCTGCGACTTGTAGGAGCTCAAAGGATTCACAACCATGAAGAGAGAATCAAGTGCAAAGGCACAAGGGCATGTCAGCTGAGTGAGAGGTACAGTCAGTGGATAAGAGTCCCCAGGGAAGCCTGATCAAGCTAGGCCATAGGTTAGCCCACAGAGGATGAGTGGGAATGGAGGAGGCAGAGCTGGATGGGGCCAGTTCTTCCTAGGTGGAAGGCCCTCAACCTGCCTCCTGTCCTGGGAGCCCACAGAGATTCCTCACAGGCCTCTTATTTGGTGGGACTGAACAAGAATTTTATTCATTTTCTTCTGAAGGTCCCAGTCCTTTCAGAAGAAATCAGTGCAGGTGGCATTGGTCTTTGTATCTCAAGATGGAGAAGTGGAATAGGAACTTAGGGGACAGGACATAAGTAGCCCATTTCAAGGAGGAGGCTGAGCCAAGGTGAGCAGAAAACATGCTGAAGAAGGGCATTTGAGGTGAAAGGGGCACTTGCTCCCCAAAAGTGCTAGGCTGGAGGAAGAATGAGAACAGGAGGTGACAGCTACATGACTATGTATTTGTTAAGGGACAGGGTGGATGTGTGCATACAAGAGGGCACAGGTGCTCTAGTTCTTGGGCTGGTGTCTGTGACTACAAGGAAATGATTGTAGGTGTGTGAACACATGTGTGATTGTGTGTGGATGTGTGGCCCAGGATGTCTCTGAGTATCTGAGGAAGTGCTGAGGGGCTTTGCACAGCTGGGCTCCTCCCCACACCCTTATAACCTCTGCAGGTGAAGTGGGAGGAGGGTTAAGTTCCCTAGACTGAGATGGATCACTCCGGGCCTGGACTGCTCTAGCTTCCTCCCTGCAGGCTGGATCAGTTCCAGGGCCTGAAGCTGGAGTGGGAGGCCTCCTTCAAACAGCCCTCCTGCCCTGGCCTGGCTTTTATACTTGGGGGTGAGGAGGAATCACACAAGGTAGCTTTATTGAAAATAAACACACAAAAAGACAAAGAAAGGCTAGGACAAGCAAAAAGAAAGGAAAACCCACCTGTCAACTCACACCCAAGGAGAGCTCCGCCCCCCCCTACGTGTTGCTAGTTCTTTCCAGTCAATTTTCCGTGTCAACATGGTGAAACAGACGCGGAGTCCTACGGTACAAACTACGTGACCACCCCTTCACCCTGTGCTGTTGTCCTTTCTTCCCCCATCCCCCTCACCCCAGCTCGGGGGGCCGCAAGTCCAGGGAGCAGCACCTCTCCTCGCCCCACCCCAGGCCACACCAGAGCACTGGGTGGCGACCTGCGGGCTGGGGCGCCCCAGGCAAGCTGGCGCTCGGGACCGGGCGCCGGGAGGAGCCGCAGGAGGGAAGGAGCCGGGAAGGCGGGGCGGAGCTGTCGCTTCCCATCAGGCGGAGGATTGTTCCCGACACGCGTAGGCCCCGCGGCGTTTCTGTGTCAGGGAGTTTTGCCGGCGCCGTGACCCATGAGAGGGGGGTCGGGCTGCGCGCGGGGAGCTGCCAAGAGTGACCAGCGCGGCCGGCCGCATCATCACCACCTGGCCGGGTCACTGCTTCCCTCTCCTGCCGGGAGCACTGCGGAGGGGGAGGAGCTCCTGGGGGATCGGCAAGGAGGTCGCGGGCTCCTCTCAGCACCACTGCCCCCACCCCTTGGGGAAGGGCGAGTGGGAGAACACGCAGAGAAGCAGGAGAAATCGGCACCCTGAGCCTCAGTTTCTCCCCTTTGGGAAGGGAGGGGCTGCTTTCTGTGTTCATGAATTGAGAATATACTATTCCCTGGGAAGTGCATGAGGTCACCGAATGGAGAATGCAATGCCTGAGAGTGGGCAAGTCCCCAGAGAGGCGTGGGGAGGCCTAGACTGGCCTGGGTTAGCCCCAGAGACAGCGGTGCTCAAACTGTACTGGAGGCTGGACTCTGAGTGGAGAGAGGCCGGGGACCTGGAACGCTTGTGTGTGTGTGTGTGGGAGGGGGGGTTCTATGCAAATCAGATGATAATGGGGGTGTGGGTGGCCGAGTTTCCAGAGCTGGGGTGGAGGGTGGAGGAGGGGCTGCGGGGGGCAGGGAGGCGGTCTCCTGACCTCTTCCCCCAACCCACTGGTCCCATCTGAAGTCTGCCGGCTCCCATCTTAGGCACTTAATGATTTTGACGGGCCCCACCCCGCACACCATCGGGGCCTTTGTGTCTGCCAGACCAATGGCCCCTCTCCTGGGCCCACCCATCAGTCACCCGAAGCTCCAGCTGTTCTCAGCCTTTGGAGCAACCTCCGCCGTCAACACTACAAATTGGCTCTCAACAGCCGCTTGGAGACCCTTTTTCTGCCATTGTCTCAGGACAAATGGCCTTTCCCCTGTACACCACCCCACAGGCCCAGCCCAGGTGGTGGGCCCCTTCTGGGAAGATGAGAGGGTGGGGGAGCCCAGGAAGCCTCCTTCCGCTCTAACCCCAATAATTGAGCCGGTCTGGGCCAGCAAACAGCCTCTATTGCCTGGACTCTTAGTATCCTTTCCTCAGTCAGTTCAGGGCTTCCTGAGCCCCAGGATTGAATCTCCTGTTTCCCTCACAGCGTCAAGAGCTGAAGTCTCACTATGTAAAGATGCTCCCCCACTTAACAGCAGGGCTACGCCCAAATGAACCAATTACAAGCTGAAAACATAAGCTGAAAATGTGTTTAGTACGCCTAACCGACTTCACATCATAGCTCAACTTAGCCTGCCTTAAATGTGTTCAGGACACTTACATTAGCTTACAGCAGGACAAAGTCATCTAACACAAAGCCTGTTTTATAATGAAGTGTTGAGTATCTCATGTAATTTATTGAGTCCTATACTGAAAGTGAAAAATAGGATGGTTGTGTGAGTACTCCAAGTGTGATTTCTACTGAATGTGTATTGCTTTTATACTACCGTAAAGCCAAAAAAAAAAATAAAATAAAAATCATAAGTAGAGCCACCGTAAGTCAGGGACCCATGTACTAGTTAACTGAGGCTGAATAAAAAAAGTAAAAGGGGAGGGAGAGAAAGATTGGGGGAGAGAACAGAGAACTGGGGGCAAGGTCCCCAAGAGCCACCGTGGCCAAGCATAGAGCCAAGACAATTACATGCCTAGTTTTGCTGATTGCATTAAAATCATTAGAATGAGCCATCTGAAAAATCATACATTAAGGGGGAGAATTAGAAAGGGCTTTAGAGACTGGCACAGGCGTCTCTAAAGTGAATCTGGTACAATTAGCTGGAACTGTGTCACACAAACAGACACTTTCACACGCTGTCTTAGTGACCTTCTCACCACCCCACTCCACCCTCCCTTTCCTCCTTTTTTCCCTCTTGCTTACAGGATCAGTGCTCATACTCTTTCTCTCACTCTTCTTCTTTTGCTATCTTCCTCTCTTGTATTCAACCTTTCATCTGAGCACTGGCTTGCCTAGATTGTAAAGCCTGAGAGGATACAGTGGGTGGGGTCTTTTACTAGAGGGTGGGAGATAGACAATTCAAGACACCTCCCCAGGGGACTGCCCTCATTCAAAATGCTCATACTAACATTTGAGTGTCAGTGCCAGGGCAGCAGGAGAGTGAAAATGGTGTGGTTTGGGGTGAGAAGGATCTGGGCCTATGTGCTACATCTGTAAGAGGAGGCCTGAAGGTCAAGGTCTGGATAAGATTGTGAGTTTCTGGCTGCCTTTGTGAGGGCATCAGTGTGTGTGTGTGTGTGTGTGTGTCCCTGCTGAAGCTTAATCATGAACATGGCTGGTTTTTCTTAAGTGGCATTGGTCAGAGTTCTGTGGAAAGAAGCTGGGTACCTCTCTTTAGATTTCAAGGAGAAGCAAGTCAGCTAGGGGCTGGGCTGCACCAAGTGGGTCTCAGGCCTGGCTATACTGGGCCAGCATGGGGAGATCTGTTGTAGCAGCGTTGAATGGGCCTATCTGGCTAAGGGAAAGTGGAGAAAGAATGGGGTGTGAGTGGGGGTGGAAAATGGAATTGCCAGCCCAGAATGAATGGATGGTAGAGTTTCTCTTTTGTAACCGGGAATAATTAAGATAGATGTGCGGATGGATTAGCTGTCCTGCAAGGTCAGGAGCGCATTGCCGGATCACTCTATTATTTCGCTGCGCCACAGCTACCCAGCTAACGCCTTTTTCATGATATTTTGAACATCCACACAGAAAAAACCAAGTGAGTGCACGAGAGATACAAATGGATCGTTTGGTGGAGAAATTCGTCTTCGTCACCACCGCCAGGCTGGGATTAATGCGATTGAAGGCTCCTCCAGGCCCCGCCAGGGAGACTGCTCAGGAAAGCAAGAGAAATTGGTTTGTACCCCTGGGAGCACGATTAATGGGCCAGGCCTGCCAGACTGGGCTTGGCCACTGTGTTCTTGGTCCAGACTGGGGGTAGAGAGTGGGTTTGGGGCCTGGCCTTGGCCTAAACTGGCCTAGAACTTGTAGGAGCTTACTTTGGAGGCTGTGGATGTGATGATGGGAAAGATCGTGGGCTCTGATGCCCCAGGTACACTGAGGGGCTTTGGGGGAAGAAGAGGAATAGAGGAGTCTATTCCTCAGGGACACTGCTCTTTCACAGTGGCCACAGAGAAGTTGTCAGTGTCTATTGGGATGCAGGATCTGGGGGAGATGGTCTGGACAAGGAAACTGTGGGCTGTCTACCCTCAGAGCAAACATTTGCCATCTAATGGACACTGTTTCCACAGATGGTTTCCACTCTCATGGATCATGTATTCCAACTGGGGAGGCAAGCACTCAACAAATCATTCCAGCTGAGGTGATGGGGCTGATAGAGAACTCTTCACCTGCCTGACAGAGGGAGACAGAATTTACCCAGTGAGGTCAAGTGACTCGTCCAAGTTACACAGCTGGGGAATGGCTGAGCTAGGGCTAGAAGGAAAGTCTTTGGCTTTAAAGCGACTGCAGAATCCTACTAGTCTGATGAAGGAGACAAGGTCTTCAGTCTCTGGCAATGGTAGAAATGTGAGCCTCACTTGCAGGGACGAGGAGAGGGAAGCAGAGCACACCCATACATGGGTAGGTACATGTACAGACATGCATTCACATATGTGGAACAAAGATGGCCTCAGTGGGATGGTCAGAGAAATCTTGGACATTTAGTTTTTGTTTTTACAATACTTATGAAATATATGGATATGGTAAGAATTTAAACATTGTACTTAAGTGAATATTGAATCCCCTCTCACCCATTACTTTTAGTCCCTGAGTTTTCCTTCTCAGAAACAACTGCTGATATTATTTGTGTATATGATCATGGTAGAAATATTCTCTTCATTCACAAATAATAACAAGCTATACACAAATCTACATCTTTTTATTTAAAAATAATTTTGTGATGATTAGAGAGTAATACATGAAAATCTCCCTTGTTCTTCTTAACAGCAGTATAGTAGTCCACTGTGAGGTTGTGCTGTTACTTATTAAAACAGTATTAATGTGCATTTAAGTTCTCATGAGTCTTCTACTACTGCAAAGAAATGCCAAAGTGACTATCCTTGAAGTAACATGTCTGGGTTAAAGAGAATGTGTAAGAGAGAGTGTGGTATTGGCTGGAAGAGGAAGACAGCGGTGATGTCAGAGGAATAGGAGGAGATGGAGAGTGTGGAAGGGCCAGGAGGGAGGGTGGGCAGAGCACAGAGGGCCAGGGGCTCTGAGCCAGGGAGGCTGGAGGCTTGGGTCCCAGTCTTGGTTCTGTTCTTCACTGCTTCTGTGTTCTTTAGTAGTTCCATGATATTGAGCAAGTTGACTTTATCTGAGCCTTTTTTCTTTTTGTAAAATGGGGAGAGCAATATGAACCCCATTGATTTTTTATGAGTTTAAAAAATATGTCCATGATTATGTATAGGAAAATGAGTGGGCTTACTCTATAATAAAAGTAGCAATTATCTCTGCCTGGTAGTATGTGAAATCTTTTATTTTTTCATGTATATTTTATGCATTTTTGGTGTTAACTAAAATTTCTACCATGTGTGTGGATTATTTTCACAATCAGAAAGCAATGATGCCAACTCCAGGTGATTTTGGTGGGGCAAGGAGAGAGGTAGAGGAAGAAGCCAGTGCAGGCAAATATTTGGTCAAGATTACTGGGCAGAGACTGTCAGGATGGGGTTAGGGGTTGGATTTACTGAAGATTAGGCTTGGCAAGAGAGCACATCAATGCAGGAACATGAGAGAGCGAACACATGGAGATGGGAAGGCATCTGAGCTGCAGCAGAGACCTTGCACTCATTTCATTCATTCATCCCTTTCACAGGCCATTTATTGAGCACAGATTCTAGCCAGGCTCTGTGCTCTGCCCTGGGGACATGACGGTGATTGCAACAAAAACACCTCTAGTCCTTGTGGAGCTTATGGCCACTGAAGATGTCTACACAGGGACAGTTTGGGCCTTCTAAGAGCTTCAAATAGAGGACTTGACATAGTCAGGGAGGTCAGGAAAGGCTTCTCAGAGAAGCCCCCACTGAATTAAACCAAGACTGGAAGGATGAATAGGTATTAACCAGCCCAAGAGGAATGAGATGTATGTTCCAGGAAGAGGGAACAGAGTGGATGGCCCAGTAGCAGAAGGAAGCTTGGTGAGCATGATGCGTGTATGCAGGGGGCAAAGGGAAAGGGCTGGAGGTGATGGCAGACTGGGCTGTCCAGGTCCTTATGGGCTGTGGTCAGAATTTTGGACCTATCTTAAAAGCAGTAGGAGCCATAGAAGGATTTATTAAGCCCATGAGGACATGGTTAGGCTTGTGTTTTCAGCAGTCCCAGCTGGCTGCAGAGAGTGGAGATACGTGAATCAGAGAGGAGACCCTAGGAATAGAAGGTGCTAATGTGAATAAGGAGAGTGATGATGAAGATGGAAGAAAAAGGATAGGATTACCAGAGGAGGAGTGGGAGGAAAGGCTGGAGAGATGTGTATGTGGGGAGGGCTGTCAGGCCAGGCTGTTTAGCTACCTTGAGCCATTGCTAGGGAAACACAAACCACCACTGTTGAGAGTGGAGTGCCTGCCTGTGCTGAGCCATGCACAACACTTGCAACTACCCACTGAGGATGACCCTATTACTCTGAATATATGGATGGGGTAAGCAGCTTGATCTTGGTCACTCACTATTTTCTTTTCTTTTCTTTTTTTTTTTTTTTTTTTGAGACAGAGTCTCACTTTGTTGCCCTGGTAAAGTGTCATGGCGTCATAGCTCTCAGCAACCTTAAACTCATGGGCTCAAGTGATCCTCTTGCCTCAGTTTTTCATTTTTAGCAGAGACAGAGTCTCACTCTTGCTCAGGCTGGTCTCAAACTCATGAGCTGAAGTGACCCACCCGTCTTGGCCTCTCAGAGTGCTAGGATTATAGGCGTGAGCCACTGCACTCAGCTGGGGGTCACCACTATTGAGGTGGGCTTTATACTCTACATCTTGGTTCCAGAGACTAACCATTAAGCTACATGTCATGGAAGCTTTTTGAATAGGAGAATAATATGATCAGGATTGTTACTTGGTAAATTAATCTGGTGGCAGTGAGATATAATAAGTGAAATACAAATATTTCAATTGAGCAAAAGTGAGACCAGGGGGTCTGTGCCATGGAGAGACTAAAGGAATGGAAGGGAAGGGATGCCTGTGAAGGCCATTGTGAACAGACAAGATTTCAGATATGTATTCATTTTCTATTGCTGCTGTGACAATTGACCACAAACTTAATGGCTTAAAACAACACCCATATTGGCCTCAGCGCCTGTAGCACAGTGGTTACGGCACTAGTCACATACACCAAGGCTGGTATGTTCGAACCTGGCCTGGACCAGCTAAAACAACGATGACAACTACAACAAAAAATAGCCAGGCATTGTGGTGGGCACCTATAATCCCAGCAACTTGAGAGGCTGAGGCAAGAAAGTTGCTTGAGCCCTAGAGTTTGAGGTTGCTGTGAGCTGTGATGCCACAACACTCTACTGAGGACGACATAGTAAGACTCTGTCTAAAAAAAAAAAAGAAAGAAAGAAAAACCTGTATATGTATATTTTTAAAACTCATAGTTCTGTAGGTTGGAAGTCTGGGCAGGCACAACTGGTTTCTCTCTTAGTCTCACAAGATGTCAGCTCATCTGGGCTCTTATTGGAGGCTTTGGGGAATAATCTGCTTCCATGCTCATTTTCGCCATTGGCAGAATTCAGTTCCTTGCTGTAGTAAGACTGGGGTCCCTGTTTTTTCCCTAGGTACCAGTTAGGCACCACTCTCAGCTCCTAAAAGCCACTCTCTGATCACCTGTATCTTCAAAGCCTATGAAAGTGCATTGTTCTTCTACTTCAAATATTCTCCTTCTCAAACTTCCTCTTCTGCCAGCAGCCAGAGAGAAATCTATATTTTGAAAGGGTTCTTGTAGGCCAGGCACAGTGGCTCATGCCTATAACCCTAGCACTCTGGGATGCTGAGACAAGTAGATCACCTGAGCTCATGAGTTTGAGACAAACCTGAGCAAGAGTGAGACCCTATCTCTAAAAATAGCCGGGCATTGTGATGGGCACCTGTAGTCCGGGAGGCTGAGATGAGAGAATCACTTGAGCCCAGGACTCTGAGGTTGCTGGGAGCTGTGATGCCATGGTGGCACTCTACTGAAAAGTGATGCTCTGTCTCAAACAAACAAACAAACAAACAAACAAAACAAAAGGCTCTTGTGATTAGACTAGGCCCACCTAGGTTATCTCCCTTTTGCCATATAACATAACCATAGGAGCGACACCAGGGCACAGATAGTATTGGGGCCACCTTGAGGTTGTCCTTAGCTACAGGACCACTTGCATTAATGTGTTTTGAAAATCTGGGTGAAGAGGAAAGTAAGAAAGAGTGGTACAGGGACAAGGGCCCTGAGGTTTGGAAAACGAATAATTGGGAGCATAATGATAAGTAGAGTGGGCGTAGGAACTCAAGAAAGCTGTTTGGCAGTCTGAGAAAGATAGTGAGGAGGGTTTCAGGGTGGACACATGCTTCTAACAAAGCAGTCAGAAAGGGAGAATGCCATGTCAGCAAAGTGATGATCTCACATTTTTTCCTAGACATACCCCACATATATATAGTTAAAGAACACCCAAGTGTACAGTTCAGCGAGCCTTTACATATGCAGACACCTGTGTTGCCACCACTTGGATTAAGGTTTGCAGTCTCCCCTTGCCAAGTTCCCTGTGCTCCTTCCAAGTCATTATGCCCCTTAGATGACCACTATTTTGATATTTATTGCCATGGATTAGTTTGGCCTGCTTGAGCTTGGTATAAACAGAATCATACAGTACGTACTCTCATCAAGTAGTTAATTGATTGCTTACTGGTTGCCAAGTTCTGTGTCAGGCTCCAGGGATGTGACAGTGATAAGATAGACAAAGGCAAAGCCTCATGGAACTTAAATTCCATGCGGAAGGAAAAGATCCCTACTGTTGTAGGCAACAAGATGACCCAGGGGAGAGTGTGAACAAAGAAGAAAGAGGGGGATGATGAAACAGCGAGAAACACTTACATATGGGCGGTGGGGTGGAGTAGTCATAGGAAGGAGAGACGCTGGAGCATGCAGTAGCACAGAAACCAAAGAGCGCTTCCAGAGGGAGGGAATGATCAACAGCATCACATGCTGCCGAGAGGTTAATCAACACATATTTATGGAGCACCTGCTTTGTACAAGGCTAGGTGCCGAGTGGAATACAGAGTGGCATAAAAATCCCGGTAATAATGATCTCTAACATGCCTATAGAGATAAGAAAAGTCCCTGGAGGGAGGGAAACACCATAAAATTCAAATATGATCGTGTCATTGCCCTGCTTAAAACCCTCCTCTGGCTTCCCCTTGCCACTGGGACTAAGATCAAAACCTCACCATGGTCTCTTGGTCCCTTGTGGTCTGACCCCTGTCAACTTTTGTAGCCTGAACTGTTTCCTCTGTCCCTGTCACTCTGACACTCTGGGCATCCTAGCTGCCTTTTTCTCCCTTGTTCTACTCCCCCCTGCCACAGGGCCTTTGCAGATATCATTTCTTCTGCCTAAAACACTCTTGTCTTTTTTCCCTTTCCCCTAGAAAGACCTTGTTAACTGTTCCTTATTATTCTCATTTCAGCTCAATGATCATCTCCTCAAGCCTTCCCTGATTTCCCAGCTTACGATACTTTCCTATGTTTTGCCCTCTCCCCACCCCCTACCCTGCTCCACTTGCTCTAAGGAACTTTATTCCTAACACTTCTCACAGTGGCTCATTATATATGTGTGATTATGTGTGTTTCTCTCGCACACATATCAGAGAACCCTAGGAGAGCAGGGACCTTATCTGCTTATGATTGTCAGTCATTGCAAAGCACCTAGTTTTTAGCAAGGGCTTGCTAAGTAATTGCTGAATGAATGAGCTTATGAATTTAAAGTCAGAAGGCCTGTCTTTGAGCCTTGGCTATGTGACCTTGGTTATGTGGCTTTCTTTTCTTTCCTGGGACTCAGTTTCATCATCCATAAAATGAAGGGATAGAATCTCAAAGGGCCTCTCCAGCTCAATGTCCTTGGATTCGATGACTCACACTCATAAGAATGTCACTGGGCTGCCGGCCAGCCCATTAACACTGATGTTACTAAGTGCTGAGTAAGAAGGTGGGAAACGTCAAGTGCTGCAGAGGCAGGACAGAGCCGTGGAATGTAGCATGTTCAGAGAAGACTTCCTGGAAGAAGTGGGGAGGAATGAATCAAATAGACAGGGAGAATAGAGATTTTTCAAGAACCAGAGAAGCACCAAATGTGACAGGAGACAATAGAAGACTGGCCAGGCTGGAGCCCACAAGAAGGAGGCAGCTTCCTTTGAGTAGGAGAAGCCCAGTGTATTAATGTCTTGTTGCTGCTGCGACAAATTACCACAAACTTGGTGGCTTAAAAGAACAAAGTTTATCATCTTATAGGTTCTGAAGATCAGAAGTCCAAAATCAGTGTCACCGTACTAAAGTTGTGAGGTATTGACATGAGTCTGGAGGGGACTCTGTGTCCTTGTCCTTTCCAGCTTCTAGAGGTCGTCCTCATTTCTTGGCTTGTGGCCCTGCATTACATCAACTTTTTCTCTGACTTTGTTGCCTCCTTCCTATAAGAGCCCTTGTAATGACTTTGTGCAAATTTGGATAATCCAGGATAATCTCCTGATCTCAAAATCATTAACATAATCACATCTTCAAGGTTCCTTTTACTATGTAAGCTAACATGTTCACAGGTTCCGGGGATTAGCATGAAGACATCTTGGAGGAATCATTTTTCAGCCTATCTCATTCTAGGGGTTATTGATGTGGTCTTTGGAGCCAGAATGCCTCAGTTCACGCCTTGGATTCTTTTTTTTTTTTTTTTTTTTTTTTTGATACAGAGTCTCACTCTTTCACCCTGGGGAGAGTACTGAGGGATCATAGTTCATAGCAACTGCAAACTCTTGGGTTCAAGTGATCCTCTTGCCTCAGCCTCCTGAGTAGCTGGGACTACAGGTACCTGTCACAATTCCTGGATAATTTTTCTATTTTTAGTAGAGACAGGGTCTTGTTCTTGCTCAGCCTGGTCTCAAACTCCAGAGCTCAGAAAACCTACCTGCCTTGGCCTTCCAGAGTGATAGGATCATAGGCATGAGTCACAGTGCCTGGCCCATGCCTTGGTTTTGTCACTCATTAGTGGTCCAATGCTGGGTAAGTTACTTAACCCCTATCTATGTCTTAGTTTTCTCATTTGTAAAATAAGGAAATAGTGGTGTGCACTGTATTTATTTTGGTTATCTATTGCTACATGACAGGGCACCCAGATTTTAGAAGCTAAAAACAACATTAAAAAAAAAAAATTTCTCATGACCATAGGTTGGCTGGGCTCAGCTGGGCATTTCTTCTGCTCTTCATGGTACTGGCTGAGTTCACTCACACAGCTGCATGCGTCAGGAAACTCAGCTGACATTGGAATATCCCAAATGTCCTCAGCCACCATGCTCTGCCAAGTACTCAGTATTTTTCAGAAAGTGCAGGCTCTAGTGTTTGGGTACCTAGATTCAAAACCCAACTCCATGGCTTATGGTTTTGTGACTTTTGGCAAATTACTTAACCACTCTAAGCCAGGGTCATCATCTGTAAATGAGGTTAGTGGTTACATTTACAGGGTTGTTGCAAGTGTGAAATGCAATAATGTATGCGAACCCTTAATACAGTTTCTAGAATATAGCTAGTACTCAGTAAAACTTAGTTTTGATGCGGATACAGTGCCAGACACTTTCTCATATAGGTTTTTATTTAAGTCTATTGTTAATTCTGTGTGGTCAATATGTATACACACTTATCTATGATGAAACAAACTCAAAAGTCTTAAGAAACCTGAAGAATATGGGTGGCGCCTGTGGCTCCATGGGTAGGGCTCTAGCCCCCATATACCAAGGGTGGCGGATTTGAACCTGGCCCCAGCAGAACTGCAACAAAAAATAGCCAGGCGTTATGGCGGGTGCCTATAGTTCCAGCTACTCAGGAGGCTGAGACAAGAGAATCACCTAAGCCCAGGAGTTGGAGGTTACTGTGAGCTGTGACACCACCGCCCCCTACCAAGGGTGATAACATGAGACTCTAAGAAAAAAAAAAAAAACCTGAAGAGCCACAGCACTCTACCGAGGGTGACAAAGTGAGACTGTGTCTCTACAAAAAAACCCCAAAAAACAAAAAGCTGAAGAATAGTTGGGCACAGTGGCTCACATCTATAATCCCAGCACTCTGGGAAGCCAGGGCAGGTGGATTGCTTGAGCTCAGGAGTTGAAGATTAGCCTGAACAAGAGCAAAACTCTGTCCCTAAGAAAAAAAAAAAAGGAGCCAGGTGTTGTGGTGGATACCTGTAGTCCCAGCTACTTGGGAGACTGAGACAAGAGGATCACTTGAGCCCTAGAGTTTGAGGTTTCTGTGAGCTATGACACCCACAGCGCTCTACCCACGGTGACAAAGTGAGATGAAAGAGAGAAAGGAAGGAAGGAAGGAAGGAAGGAAGACTGTGGAAGGAACTAGTATGCTTGGGATTGGGAACCAGTTAGTTGTGTGTACTATTTCTACTTTACTAATAATTTCAAGCTTTTTTTTTTTCAGTAGAGAAGTCACCCACACATCTTTTACAAACAATATATAAAACTGAGAAAGAAGACAGTATTTTTTAGCATGTATTGTGAAGACTTAAATTTTAGTTTACATATTAGGAAAAAATATGCGATTAACACAGATGATATCAATCTTTAGTATGTTCAAATTCAATTCATAACATTTCTCTGAACACATGACCTGTTACTTATTAAGATTTCAAATATAACTTAACTTTTTTTTTTTTTTTTTTTGAGATAGACTCTTGCTCAGTCACCCCAGACTAGACTGCAGTGGTGCAATCATAGCTCACTGCAACCTCAAACTGCTGGGCTCGAGTGATCCTCCTGACTTAGCCTCCCAACTAGCTCGTACTATAGGCATATGCTATCATACATGGTTCATGTTTTTTAATTTTTGGCGAGATAGAGTCTTGCTATGTTGCTCAGGCTGGTCTCAAACTCCTGAACTCAAGCAATCTTCCTGCCTCAGCCTCCCCAAATGTTAGGATTATAGGCATGAACCACTGCACCTGGCCTCAAACAGAATATCTTAGTACAAAAACACAAAAATTCTGTGGACACTTTAGGTATGTCTAAGGAATTTTAAGTTTGCATAGATTTCAGATTGGAAATCCCTTCATGAGATTACATTCTTCCATGTAGGGGAGAGGTAAGTAGATGGACCATCTGCATTCTGTGCAGTTAGGATCTCAAGAACCAGGCTGAAGTTTTAGGAGTCTCTATAAGCAATGAGGTATCATTTCATGTGTTTTTATGAATTCATCATGTATATATTTTGGAGTTTTTGAGGATGTGTGATCAAGAAGAATAGAGGCAGAGAAAAATAACAACAGCCAGTGTTTATTAAATGCTTACTGTGTACCATATACTATGTATGTTCTTTTGCAATTTTATCTCATTGAGTTACAGGCAAGTACTGTCATCATTCCTGTTTGACAGATGGTGAAACTGAAGCTCAGAGTGAATGAGTAGCTTATCAAGCTTATAAATAAAGGAGCTGGATTGTAAGTTTGTAAGAAGTCATTGGAAATGTTAATATGTATTTTAACATGTGGAGTCTTAATAAGTTGTATGCTTAGGGCTAGTACCCAGTCTTTGCTTGAGCCTAGCATGATCTCCAACTCCGGGGCTCAAGCAATCCTCCTGCCTTAGCCTCCCATGAGGTCTCCTATCCTCCCATCTACTGCACCTGGCTGATAAGAATTTTATTTTATTGGTGGAATTTTTTTATATGTTTTATTTTTTGTTTTTATTAAATCATAACTGTATACATTGATGCATTTATGGTGTTCAGTGTCCTGATTTGATAAACAATGTGAAATGCTTACATTGAACTGATTAGCACATTCATCACAATTATACTCTTTTCTTAATAGTTTTGAAATGTAACACTGCATCGTGCACATTAGGTGAGGTCCCCCGCCAAACTCCCCCTTCTCCCGCTTCCCCCCTCCCAAGAAATTTTTGATGACAAGGTCATTGGTGATGTGGAGAACAGGAGCAGAGGGGTGGGGGAGGGAAGAGGTATGTCAGGTGGAGGCTACAAATGTGTCAGGGAGTGGGGTGCCAGGGGAAGGGGGACTCAGTCCGGAGGGTAGGGACATGGAAGGAAGACCCCAAAGTCTCACAGGGATGAGGGAAAGGTTGGGAATGCAGGAGGAAGAAGAGTGTCACTGAAGGAGCATGCTGTTGGAGCCTTGTCTCTCCGTGTGTGGCTGCTTCTCCTGAATTCCCAAGGGCTTGGGCCACAAGGGAGCACTAGGCCTCCCATGGGAATGGCCTTGGCAGTCTCAGAGGTGGTGAGCATTTCCAGGCAGAGACCAGTTTGGGGCAGTTTTTGCTCCCTTTTCACGCATTCTACACTCCAGACAAACCCGGCAGCTCCTCTTTTCCCAAACACACCCAGGATCACAGTGTAGAGGAAAAAGCATTGATTTCAGAGGCAACCAATTCCGGGTTTGAGGCCAGCTCTGCCACTTAACAGCTGTGTGATCTTGGGCCAGGTTATTTAGCTTCCCTGAACTTCAGGGAGACAATAATACCTGTCTCTAAGGAAGGTGTTAATGAGATGATATGGATGAAAGCTTCCAGCATGTTCTTGATTCAGAGTAGATGCTCCTTAAATACTGGTTTCTTCCTTCTCTAAACCTCTGTTCATGCCCCTGTCTCCTCTGGCCACGCCGTACCCCAGGCTCTACCTGCTGAAGCTCTGTCTGACATTTGCCCAGCCCTTGTGGTTCTTCTTCCATGAATCCTTTATCTGACCCTCCAAGCTCACAGAGATCTGTGCCTCCCTGGCACACCCAAGCACTCTGTATTACTCACAGGGAATGTAGGGCACACTTACTATTGTGTACTGTGGGTATTTGTGTTTGGCTTTAGCAGACATGTGACAAATATTTGCAGAAAGAAGCAAAGGGTGTATTAGCTTGACCTTTGAGAGAATGCACAGAACAAGTTTTGCATCCCTATTCTTTTGTAGGATCTGGAATGTCTCTAGCAGAAACTGGGGCAATTTGCAATGACATTCAATTGGCTTTTAGTGACCAGTTCATTTAGGGGTAGTGGGACAGAGTTGGTATCTATGAAACTTTTTTTGGGGGAGACAGAGTCTCACTCTGTTGCCCAGGCTAGAGTGCCGTGGCATCAGCCTAACTTACAGCAACTTCAAACTCCTGGATTCATCCAATCCTCCTGGCTTAGCCTCCCAAGTAGCTGAGACTACATATGCCTGCTCTTGCTCAGTCAGGTCTCGAATTCCTGAGCTCAAGCAATCATCTGGCCTGGGCCTCCCAGAGTGTTAGGATTACAGGCATGAGCCACTATGGCCAGCTGAAACTTCTGCCTGAAAGACTCAAAGATGACTTTGGTTGGATTGAGGGTTCAAGAGGGCTCCATTAGTTGGGACGGAGTTATCATGGAGAACCTGTGTCCCTAGAAATTAACAAGAGTTTGATTCTAAATTGAGTCAAAGTTGAGAGCAGGTTGGGGATTGGTTAAAACTGGAATTGGAGATGACTCTACTTATCTCTGCTACAAGTGAACCTTCTGCATCTCAGGTAGAGCTGAAGGCCATGGCCACTGGCCCCTCTGGGATGGGGATAAGGTGCTACAGTATGTGGGACAATGAAGGAAGATGAAGATGTCCAGTGTGGCTAGACCTTGAAAAAGTGGCAGCTGATTTTCCCACCCCTCCTCCTTTACATTTTCCTGGGCCACCCACATATTGTAGCCCAAATTGCCCAGGCCTCTCTCCTCCTAGGAATGGAAACTCCATTTGCTCTCAGCATCTCCAGGTCTTCCCACCCACAACATTTCAAGACTGAAAACGAAGACCCAACTGGTCCATTTCTATTTCTCAATCCCTTTTTCAGGAGAAAGTTTGTTGATTAATCCCTGATGCCGGCTTCCTCAACGGAGATAAACAGCAGGAGAATGTTTTCCTCTGTGCAGGACAATTTAAATACTCAATCTTATAACCACTATGTCATTTCTTACTGGTCCCGAATAAACTCAGAGTCCAGGTAGGGAGATGAAACTCTCCCCAGCAAGAAGCTATATCTCAAGGTAGCCTGATAGTGGAAGGCCAAATGAGAGTCATAGCAACAGTATTTTCTTGGGATTTTCTGCTTTATGGAATAATTTCACACCCATTATCTCATCTGACCCTCATAACAATCCTATGATGTAGGTCTAATGATCTACATTTGACAGGTGAGAAACTGAGGCTAACAGAGGTAAAGTCACTTGCATGATCAGATAGCCAGTAAGTGACAAAACCAGGATTCATATCCAGACACTAATTCCGAAGCCTAACACTTTCAAGAAGAAATGCAGGCTCGGCACCTGTAGCTCAGCAGCTAGGGTGCCAGCCACATACACCGGAGCTAGTGGGTTTGAATCCAGCCCAGGCCTGCCAAATAACAATGACAATTATAACCAAAAAATAGCTAGGTGTTGTGGCAGGTGCCTGTAGTTCCAGCTACTTGGGAGGCTGAGGCAAGAGGATCACTTAAAGCCCAAGAGTTTGCGGTTGCTGTGAGCTGTGACGTCACAGCACACTACCGAGGGCAACATAGTAAGACTCTATCTCAAAAAAAAAAAAAAGAAAGAAAGAAATGCCGGGGTTTGTAGAGGGTGGACAATGGGATGGGACGATCAGGGAAGACTTGGTGGAGGGCATGGCCTCTCTGGCTGGACAGAAATTCTTCTGGGGGGAAAGAGTAGATGAACAAACATCATAGCAGGAAGGGGTCAGGGGCTTACTTGGGCATCTTCCAACTGCTGGGTCCTGGCTGTGAGATGTGCACTCTGCAGCTTAAAGTCATCCCCAGAAGAATCCTTCTTCCCTTCCTACAGAGGTCCTAGGTTAGGGGGACAGGGGTATCTCTCAGGCCCCCAGGCCTTTTCTGGAGCCCAGATTCCCCACAGCTGTGCCCTTAGGTCGATCACTGTGGCAAGTTGAGCTAAAGGTGCCCCTGGCATCTCCATGGCCCTCTTAGGGCCCCACAGGCTGGTGTGCACCTCTTGCCTACACCCTGAACCCCTGAGAACAACCTCAGCCATCTGTCCGGGTCTCCTCCCGGCAGGTCAGCACTCCCCCCCTCACCCCCGCCATGGACAGGCTTCTGCGATGATGGATCACTGGCCCCAACGCACGTATTATTATGAAATGGGTTTATTACACTCTAAATCTCTCACTAATGTGCCGCTGTTTAATCCCTTTATCCAATTCTCGGTCTCTCAGGCTCAGCCACAGCTCTCTCCACCCAGGCTAGGTCTGAAGGGTTTATTGGATGATTTCTAACTTGGGGGAACTAGGCTGGGGCTGTTTAGAGGAGGGGGTGGAGAGGGAGGCATGCCACCCCTGAGAGAATTTGAAGGGCTTGTTTGGGGCCCTGAACATGGAGCCTTCTTGGGGCCTGAGCTCACTCCTGGAGCCCCTCTTGTCTGTCTGTCTGTCTGTCCCCCTTTCATCTTCTCCATCTCTGTGTCTCTGACTCACATCTGTGGGCTGCCTGTCACTTCTTTCTCACTGCCTTTTTGACTCCTTGTCTCTTTATCTCTGTGTCTTCCCATGAAGCCAGACTGTGGTCAGAATGGCAGAGTCCAGTTCCCCATGCACGGGCAGGGCAATGCTCCATGACCTCTCCCACCCCAGCCCAGCCCTCCATTTCTGGAGGTTCCTCTTTTTCTGCTATGTTTCTGCTCAGGTCACTTCATCCCAGCCCCACTCATCAGCTACCTTCCTCTTTTGGCACCTGCAACTGATGTCCCCTCTGGCTTTTCTGTCCTGTCCCCAGCTCCTCCTCTTGGCCCTGCCCTTGGCCCACGCCCTGCTGACACCAGCAGCCTCAGACTCCACTGCCTCCTTGCTCTGGCTCACATCTCAGTCTGAAGCCTCCTCCCTTCCCTCTTCACTCCTGCTTTGGCCACCTCCCCGCTGGCCTTCTCTCCATCCCTGGGTCTCTATCTCTGTCTCTCCCAGTGTCTCTCCCGGAGCAGTCCCTCCCCACTCTGACACACCAGCCGGTAAGGCAGCCAAGGCTTCCTGCTGTCAGCTGGGGAATAGATAAAGATAAATGATATTATGTTAAATTCCACTTAATGACAAATTTTTAATTTTCTGAACATGGTCATTTTCTGGCTAGTGAATCAAGTGGAGGGAGCTAATTACATGAAGATCTGAACAAAAATAACTCCTAATTTTCAAGGATAATGGAAGAGAAATGTTGGAGATTAATGGCACTATTTATCTTTTTTAAATTTCTATCTTTCTCTGTGATAGCCGTGCTCCCCAAGGAAAATATTCATAAAATGAAATTGAAGTCGTAACTTAATAGGTTATTAAAATTTTTGAGTGCATATCACTTTCCTTCCGCAGCACTGTAAATTTAAATTGAAGTTTGCGGCTCCCCGAGTCACCAGCGGAGTTTTTTTTATGATGGCACAATAGAGAGAAACATGCATCTTTGTCAGGAGGTATTTGCTAGTCTAATTTTATGGCAGGCCGGATTATCAGACGGGAATGGCAGCGCCGGGGGAAGCTGACAAGCCCGCAGCCGGCAGCCATGTGTTTCCATTAGCGCCCCGAGCCGTCCGGGGCTCTTCTGGACTCTCATTTTCCACTTCAGTCTTTTATCTTGATTTAAAGTGAGGGCGCCCAATATTCAGGGCCTGTCATTTTTCTCTCTCACATACTCTCGCGCCCTCTTCCTCACTCTTCCCCTCCCACTTGCTCTACTCCAGGGCCTGCTGCCTTTCATCTCGGGGTCCAGCATGGGCCTTGCCCTCCTTCCCCATCCTCACCCAGTCCTGTGGGCTCCGCCCTGGGAGGAAGACAGGAGAGGAGGCAGGGGCTGCAGGGCAGCCAGAGTTAGTTGTAAATTTGAGTGAAGCCTTCTCCCTGTGGGCTCATCAGAGGAACATGCCTGTGTGTGAGGTGGAGAGGGGCTCTCTGGGATGGAGCCCATCAGGCCCCCTAATTGAGTGTTAATGGAGTTTCGATGAGGAGGGGGCACAGTTGTTGGCTCAGGGGACCCAAGGGCAATAAGAATTATCACCAGTCTCTCTTCTGGCCCTGTCTCTGTCCCATCCAGGTCTCTGTCCCTGGCTTTGTCTCTGAGTCTCAGAATTGTAGACCTAGACAAAACTTAAGAGCCCAGACCAACTCCCACACTTCACCGAGAAACACATGGAGGCCCAGACATGGGGAGTGTCTTATCCAAGGCCCTATAGCTAATTAGTGGCCGAGAAAGTACAGGAAGTTGGACAGCATGGACATGTAGATAGATGCACATCCACTGGGCCACACTGCCTCACTCAGCCTCATTCTGCTCTGGGATGGACACCAGGGTCTTTGTGTCTGTCTTAGCTCCCATTTGCCTTTGGTCATCTTGTTATTGCCACCAACATTCTCCATCTAGCCTTGACACCTCAAGGTTCTCTCTCATTTGTGTCCTGTCCTCAGCCCCACACCCTGTCAGGTGTATATCTGTCCTCCCCTCTCCTTCACTCAGCTTCATCTGGCCTGTTAATATCAGTCCTCCCATCTGCTCACATAATTCCATCTTCTCCCCCAACTCCTGTTCCATGGTGCAAATGCCCCAAATCCTCAACTGCTTTCCTGCCCGTGCCTAAAACCCCATTCTACACCTTCCACACTGTGCCTGCAGGATTGAGTTCCATGTTGTCATTCAAGCCTCGAAACCGTGCATGGACAGGGCCTGTTGTCTCTCCTGTGCCCCTTCCTTGTCCATTGTGCAGAATCCGCTCCAACTTCTGCACCTTTGTCTTCTCCTGAATTCCATCCGTCATTTGTGACCCACTTTAAGCTACTCCCTTGCTGGCCCCTTTGGCCACATTGGGCCTCCTTTAGCCTTCCCCACAGGCGTTCATCACCTCCCAGTCCTGCCTGGAACTGCCACTGCACTGGCTCTGACTTGTTCCACCCTGGACCACGGACCCTATATTCAGTTTGCATGCCTTATTCTAGAGTTCACAAATGCCCCCCTGGGTGACATAGCCTTTCCTTCAGGTCCTGGGCACAACAGCAGCAACCCCTGGCAAAGTCATCAGATAGGAAGTCCGCCTGCATAGGATCATAGCATGTCCATACTGGAAGGGATCTGAGAGGTCAACACCCTCATTTTATACATGGGGAAATTGAGGCCCAGGCAGAGGAGTGGTGTTCAGGGTCCTGCCATGGGTTAGGAAGGCAGTTGAGACTCACGACCAGGTCTGGACTCATATTTCAGTGTTCTTTCTGCCTCACCATTCTGCTTCTAGGGTTTAGGTTGTCATTGTCACTCATGTGTAAATTGGCAATATAACTTTTAATCTCAAGACCTTGGTTTCTCCATGATAGAGGAAAGTAGTCCGGGCCCATGGCACCTTCCTCAAAGTGGGGTCAGGAGTAATTGGGGGAACCCTGTGGCAATGGCAGGACTTTTCAGTGGAGCAGCACTTGTCCCTCTGACCCTTCCCCACATCCCTGACTGCTCAGCCCCTGCCCCTGTGTGCTTGCTGGCCTAGCCACTTGCAAGGACTGTGACCCTTCCTCCCCTGGCTGAGCCCTCTATTGGGCCACCCACCATTTTGTTCCATGTTGCAGGTTGTTGTAGACACATGACAAGCGTGTTGCAAGCATGTTGCAAGTGTGTTTCAGGCATGGCCATTTCCACTTGGCTGCCTATGCCACACAGGTCAGGTGGTGAGTGGCCCAGGCTGCCCCCACACCGTGTTTAGCAGTGGAGCTGAGCGGAGGCGGTGCCTGTTTCCCCAGCCACAGTCTCTCGTTAGAAAGAAATTAAAAGCCACTCAATTTTGGCTAATATCCCTCTGAAGGCCTTTAACTCCACCTGTGACTAACCCATTCATAATCGCTCCGTTTTAGTGGCTCAGGCTGATGTAGCCTCAATTAATTTGGGAGGAGAGATAAACGGCCATTCCTCTTTGTCTCCGATCCCTTCCTCCCTTCCTGCCCTCGCTGTCGTCTCCCCCACAGCCTCCCTGTCTCTCTGTCTCTTTTTTCCTCTGGCTCCTGTTCTCAGGCTCACCTCTCTCATCCTGATTATGTGGCTCTGTTTCTCTCTCATGAAATTTCTGTCTCTCCAACTCTTTTTATGTCTCTTTCAAAGTCCATCATAGTTTCTGTTCTCACTCCATTTCCATCTGTCTCTTTCATTCACTCTCTGTGTCTGTCTCTCACTCTTCCTGTCTCTTTCTTTTTCTTCATCCATTTCTCTATCTGTCTGGGGTTCTGCACTTTTGTCTTTGTCTCTCCCTCTTGCCTTTTTTGGTCCCCTGCTTTTGGTCACAGCCTGCTCATCTGGGGGGCTACTTCCCTTGCCCACGAGTGTGCTGTGCGTCCTGATGCTGGCTGATCTCCTGGCACCCTCCCATCTCTCTCCTTTGCTGTGTCTGTCTCTTTGTCTCAAACACTCTGATTTCCTTTCATTCTCCCGGACCCTTCTGTCTTATTCCTTCTCTGACAGCTTCTCTTCTTTCTCCCTTTCCCCCTGGTTTCCACTCCTCTTTCTTATATTCTGCTTCTGTCTCTCCATTTGCCTCAGTTTCTGCTTTATCTTCCTGAGTTTTACTCTCTTCCCTTCATTTTCCCACCACTTTTCTCTTACCCACCTCCCCCACGACTCAGACACCTTTTCTCCTGGTGCCTCAACCCCCAGCCCTTCAGTCCTTTTGTCTTCCCCTCTCCTCTCAATTATTATTAATGATAAAAGCTCAAACATCACATCAGTAATTTCTGAGTGAGTTTTGCAATGAAACTGGGGCCTTCTCAGCCCCTCCCGAGTCCCACAAATTTTACTTTTGTAATTTCACGCCTCTGGTTATCACCACGCTGCTCCGTCCCTCTCTGCCTCTCAGCCCCCCTCCCCTCCCCCCTCCCCCCGGAGAGAGCACTTAAACTTGTTTTCATTCCCTTATTCTTTATTTTTTTAATGTCCACTCTCTCCGGAGTCAGTAATGTTCTTCCTCTCTTTCCTCTCCCATTTTCTGTTAATTCTGCGCCATCTGCCTTAGCATCTGTTAAAAATAAAATTTCCCTCACACAATGAGAAGCCTCCCTGCTCCTCCCCTCCCCCTTGCAGCCCCCCAGGTTTGGTGCTGGGGCCGTCAGATGCCACTTCCTCTCCTGGGATCCTCCCCCACCCCCACCCCGTCCCTAGTCTGGTTTTCAGAGGAGAGACACAGTGCTGGGCAAGCAGGCGGCAAGGAGGGAGGGGGCTGCCCAGGGGGCCTGGAGCTTGAGGGGCAGCTGCAGAGAGAGCTAGAACGGGGGCACAGAGGATGGAACCAGGCTCCACCCACTTGCCTTTGGGACCTTGCCTAGGCTGGCGCTTTGAGCTGCTGAGAAAGAGCACCTGCACAGGTAGGTGACAACAGGTGGGGGAGAGGCTTGAGGAGACAGCTCTTGCTCCCCAGGAAAGGAGATTGGTGATGAATTCATTTGCCCTTTTTGAAAACTAATGCTGTGGCAAGAAGCTGAGTTGGTGATGGGAGTGAATTTGGGAAAGGAGAGGACAGCCCCCAAGTCCCAGTGGCTGGCCCCAGCTTGGGTTGAGTATAATGCTAGACAAGGTGCCCTCAATACTGGCTGTCTAGGATCCCCTCCTCCCCATGTCTGCTAGAGGACTGTGTCCCTGCTGCCCTGGGCTCAGCTGGGAGAAGGGAGGGGAAGGAAATCAATTGACCCCCATGCCCTGAAGACTTTAGGAGGCAGGACATTTTGGGGCTTAAGCCAGCTTCCCAGAGGGACTGAGAATGTTTGTATATATGTGTGTGTGTGTGCCTGTGTGATGGTTTCCCATCTCTATTGATCCTTGTAGGATTGCCTGGCAAGAGTGTATATGAACTGGGTTTGGCCAATTTCCTTTTAGTGTCATACGATGTCTGTCTACATCTTGAAAGTGTAGATGTATTGTGTGTGGTACAATGGGTGTGTAGCTATATCTCTCCATGAGAGGGTGTGTGACAGTGTATGCTAGTGGGTATATTTATGACTATGTATCTCTGTGCATATCTTTGCAAATGGTGTCTTGTAAAAAACCCGATCTCCTGTGATTGTGACTGTGTGTATAATTGTTCGTGTCTTACTACCCTGTTGTGTTTGTATGTGGAGGTGTGACATGCTTTGTATATCTGCGTATTTATGTATTACTTCTCTTACAATGTTTGTGTGATAATTCCTTGTGATGTTTGTATATGTGAGCAATGACAGACTGGCGCTAGTGTGCAGCTGGTTTAATTCTGAGATGGTGAGTTTGGGAATCTCTGTGTGTGGGCGTGGGGTGATCCTGGAGGACTGTCTCTGATGACATATGCACGTGTTTGTGTGTGTGTGTACTGTACTTCCTTTTATTCAGTGCCACACAAATGAGAGGGTACAAGAGGTGGGCTTGGCTGTGTCAGACACATGGGAAGGGGCAAGGCATGTGCAGTTATGTTGGTAGATCCAGTACAGGTGAGTAAAAGAAGGGCACAAGTCAGGAACTGAGGTGGTTTTAACATCAAACAGTTCTGAGTTGAGTTCCTAGATTGTCCTGCTGAGGTCAGTGACAGTAAGTTACTTAAACTCACTGAGTCACAGCTTTCACATCTGTAAAATGGGAATAAATCATATCTATGGCACAGAATGGTTTCGAGGCTTATGGACAAAAAATGTTGAACAACTAGCCTGGCACCTATTCGTAATAAAATAATAGTAACAACAACAAAAAACCCTTATTAAGTGCATGTTATTACATATGTACTTCCTTTATTCCTTTTGTCAATTCTAGAAGGATTCTAACTGTTTTAGAGACAGGAAACTAAGGCGCAGGGTATGAATAATTAAGATCAGACAGCTAGTAATGGCGGAGTACCTGCTCAGCAATTGTACCTTTATTTGGCTTTATTTGGAAAGTAGATGCCTTCTGCAACTACTGATAATATTATTCATATGAATATGCATCAAACAAACAGCACTTTCTTCCCCCTTGTAAAAGTGGTCTTCTTCCAGGTCATCCCAATCCCACACTTGGGCAGAGTTAATGGCTCCTGGGTCAATTTTGGGAAATGGACAAAAGAGAGAGACTGAGAAGAAATGTCCCCACACTCCTGGCCACCTCTTGCCAGCCTTGATCAACAACGAAGAAGCAGTAATCTCTTTCTGGCCCGAGGGGACCAGCAGCGTTTGTGAAACAGATTTTTACAAAATGTTTTGACCCTGCTCTCCCCTCCCCCCGCATCCCAGCCTGGCACTGTGTCACCTAATTAAATCAGCCTTCACGGGCGTCTCTGCTCCCTGCTAATTGTGCCCTGGGCCGGTTTCCGGAGGCAGCTCTTCCCATTCCACCCTCCCCAGTCCCGCATCGCCACCCACCTCTCCCAAGGACATTGGGGGTTAGGTTAGGAGATGGAGGCACCTGTGGCGATTTCCACAGTCTACTCCACTGGATATCCTGCATCCCGGGAAACTGAGTCACTGGCTCTAGATCTCTGCCTGTCTGGGGTTTTGCCCAAGGACCAGGGTCTGAAATGACCTGGGATCTTGGGGAGGCCAGCACGAGCGGATCTGAGTAATTGTCTCCGCCAGAAGCGGAGCTGGAGAAGGTGGCTTAGAAACCCCCGGATTTCTTTCCCCTTCACCGTCTGCACCGGCCCCGCCAGAAGCCCGGCGGTTTTATTTAAAAATCCTTCTGGGCGCTCTGAGGCTTGGCGGGTAGGGCGCGGGCCAGCGTCTCCTCTGTCCAGGGTGCTGAACACGTACAGAGCCAGGCGGCTCTTCTGCGTTGCCCGGGATCATAACAATGACTAAAAAATCATCACAGCCTGCTTTTATTGAACGATTACCTACAGTGAGCAAGACAATGAGCTGAGCGCTAACAGCTCTCTCTCTATAATCCAGTTCTCACAGCAAAACTAAGAGAGATTTGCCCATTTTACAGATAAGAAAATTGAGATTTAAGTTAAAGGGCTAGAGTTGGTGGTGGTGAAGGGAGATTTTCACTTTGTAGAGTCTGATGTTTTTTTCGTTTCTCTTTTCTTTTCTTTTCTTTTGAGACAAAGCTTTACTTTGTCACCCTTGGCAGAGTGCCATGGCGTCACAGCTCACAGCAACCTCCAGCTCTTGGGTTTAGGCGATTCTCCTGCCTCAGCCTCCTGAGTAGCTGGGACTACAGGCACCTGCCACAATGCCTGGCTATTTTTTTGTTGCAGTTTGGCCAGAACTGGGTTTGAACTCACCACCCTTGGTATATGGGGCTGGGACCCTACTCACTGAGCCACAGGTGCCGCTGTGTTTTTCTTTTTTCTAACAACTAAGAACATATGCATGTATTATTTGCACATTAAAAATATGTATTTTGGCTAGGCACTGTGGCTTTCATCTGTAATCCTAGTACTTTGGGAGGGTGAAGTGGGAGGATTGCTTGAGGCCAGGATTTAGAGACCAGCCTAAGTAAAAGTGAGACCTGGTCTCTACAAAAAGAAATTTTAAAATTAGCTTGGAGTGGTGGCATGTTCTTGTAGTGCTATTTACTTGGGAGGCTGAGGTAGGAGGATTGCTTGGGCCCAAGAGTTGAGGTTGCAGAGAGCTATAATGATGCCACTGTACTCTATTCCTGGCAATAGATTGAGACTCTGTCTCAAAAAGTAAGTATTTTAGGCTCAGCGCCCATAGCACAGTGGTTATGGCACCAGCCACATACACTGAGGCTGGCGGGTTCAAACCTGGCCCAGGTCAGCTAAACAACGATGACAACTACAACAACAACAACAACGAAATAGCCGAGCATTGTGGTGGGCACCTGTAGTCCCAGCTACTTGCGAGGCTGAGGCAACAGAATCACTTAAGCCCAAGAGTTTGGTTGCTGTGACCTGTGACATCACAGCACTCTACCCAGGGCAACAGAGTGAGACTCTATCTTAATAAACAAACAAACGAACAAACAAATATTTTAAAGAGTGAATTTTTTCTTAATGTGGGACATTGTTATGGACATATGACCTGGGTTCTTCAAAGGGAAAAGAGATTCCTACACATTTTATAAAGAGAGAGAAAGTAATCAAATACATTGCTGAATGGACCTTGTTTGGTTTCTTATTTGAACAAACCCAATGTAAATAAAAAAGATTGAAAATTGGAAAAATTTGAATATGAAGTGGGAATCTGATGATATTAAAGAATTATTGTCAGTGTTAGTAGGTGATATAGTGATATTGTGGTTACAGTTTTTCTAAAAGTCTTTAATTGCTTAATTTCTTTTCTTAAAATGAGCTATTAAGGGAATTTCCAAGGTTATTTAACAGCCCCTTTTCAACTCCTCTGACAGCCAATCATAGCAGATCTGATGGTGTCTATGGCCTAGTGTGATATGTAGGTCTGTCTCCAGGTTTGTGTGGCTGTCTGTGATTAGGTTAGTAGAAGTATTTGTATTGTATCTGTGTGTGAGACAGTGGGTGGCAAATTTTGAGTGCCCACTACATTCTAGGCTTTCTATAATAATATCTTACACCATTTTAAACTCAGAACAATGCTGAGAGGGAGCACTTACTACTCCAGTATTGCAGATATGGAAACTGAGGCAGAGAAAGAAATTTGCTTGTTGTTTTACAGTTAGCAAGAGATGAAATTGGGCATTTTGACTCCACTTTCTAATATTCTTGCTAATTGACTAAACTGCAGTGGCTTTACTGTGTGTAAGACTTGTGCCTGAGTATGACCTCATCTAGTGGGTGGAAGTAAGGAACTGTATATGTGGTCACAACAGGGACCCTCTTCCCAAGATGCACTGGAGTGGGAAACACAGGGAATTACAGATCAGTGAGGAAGGAAGATTGATTTGAAATGAACCAATCAATGGGAATATGAGATCTACCAAAGATTTACATGAACAAAGAATTTATCTGGTGACAAAATACTGCTAAGTTTAATTTTGAACTCAGGGTTTGCCTCTCCATAATGATAAAAATATCATCCATTGAACACTTCCCAAACCTCTATCTCCTTATCTGTAAACATACATAGAAACTATGTGCATATAGCACAGTGTCTGGGACACAGTAAGGATTGAATAAAGGGCCACCTTTATTATTGAGGGAAGAACCACAATATAACACATTAAAACCAGACCTGGAGCCAGTAGGGTATAATCTTGGTTTCAAAATTCCCTAGCTGGGTAACCTTGGACAAGTGACTTAACTTCTCTGGGCCTCATCTCCCTCTTCTGTGATAGGAATAGGAACATTTAAATAATTGTAAAACTTAAATGAGATAATATATAAAGTTCTTGGCATGTGCCTTCCTTATAGTAAGTGCCCAATAAGTGTTCACAGTTTCTATTTTGTGACAGGTGTTTTATATAAATTCTCTCTGAGCTTTATCACCACCCTACAGGCTATTTAATATTCCAAAGCAGGAATTTTTTGTATTCCAAATTTATAGGTGGCCCATTCACCTGGCTGCCTGTCTTTTTAAGAGCTCCCTCCTTTATTTGAACATTTCTGAGAGTTAGTTTTGAGGGTTTTGCATAGGGGCCTCAAAGGAAAATTGAAAGGGAAAGACTTTGGCATAGGATGAAGGGCACTATTATGGGAGTGATAAGATCTGAGTTAACACCGTAAACTTTCCATAAGCTTATTGTCTGACCTTGGTCAAGTCACATTTTTCCTCCCAAGGTCTAAGTTATTCTTGCAAAATAAGGAGGGTAGACTAGATAATTATAAGGTTCTCTGGGTAACTGTATATGTTCAAGAGATTTGAGGAGGACGTGAAAGTATGATGTGAATTCTGTGGGCCTCTGAGAGTATATAAGAGGGAAATGCTGGATAGGGTTGTAGGGTATGGAGATGTGGTTGTAACAACATAAACAGCAATGACTTGGAGAAACCTATGAATATACTTCCTGAGGAAAAAGTAAATCAGTGTATTTAGTAGTAACTATTGGGTGACTGGGAATGTTTATGTAAGTGGATATATGTAAGCATCAAATTCTGTGAATGTATTGTTTGCAAAGATGTGGTTGTAATGGTATGAAATTATTACAGTGAAATTGGGTGGGAATGAGACTATGTGGTCGTGAGGGAAGTGTATGGGGTGTGAGTGCACAGGTAATATCTGTGTGAGGGATACTGATGGAGCAGAAAGGAGTGGTAGAAGGGTCTACAAAGGAGGCACCACATGCAGGGTAAGCCTCAGCCGCGTATCCTCCCCTCTTTCCTACCTTTAGGGGGATCTCTGGAGTGACCTAATAGCCACCTCAATGATCTGGGATGACCTGGGCACTATTTCTGTCACACAGTCTATGCCCCTCAGCTGTGGTGTCAGGGACACTTTCTGAGGAAAATCTGAGTTGACACTTCAAGTACCACTGTAGGCAAACCCAGTTTAGCCTCCCTCCTTCCCTCTCCCTAACCACTTTGGCCAGACTTCAGAGATAATGGTGAGAGTGACAATGATGCATATCCTTGGGGCCAAAGGAGGCTGGAACAGCCCTCATCCCTGCACTTAGATGGCAGGGGAAGATTTGGAGGGAGTATAATGCTTTCTTGAGAATATTCATGCAGAACATCTGCTTCAGTGGTAGAGACGTGTTTATATAGGGAATATAGACATATACACTTGTGTACAAGGCTTACCTAGACCTCCCTAATGATACACACACATACACAAACTGATCTGAAGGGTCAGAGTTGTTGTTTGGTCTTTGAAGAAAGTGCTCATTCATTCAAGCAAGGGGAAAAGGACTAACGATACCCTCTTAGATTGAAATACACTGCCTTTTGAGGAGGCAGTTTGAGAACATGTGCCCAAATGTAAAACATATATTTTTTTTGATCCAGTAATTTCATTTCTAAGAATTTTCCCTAAGGAGATTGTACAAGTGCAAAAAGATTGATCCACAGACAGATCAGAGTATTTAAGATAGTGCAAAACTCAAACAAACCTAATTGGCTCAGTACATAAAACAGAGGACTATAATACAGCCATTAAAATAATCGTATAGTTCTGTGTTTGTTGAAACAAAATAGTATTCATATTATGTCATTAAAATGGTAGATTATGTACTAGAGCATGGAGTTTGATCTTGTTGATATTATAATTTGTATCTAGTTTATTCAGAGGCAAAAAAGATGTCTAGAAGGGTGGTCACTAAAATAGCAATAGAGGCCATGTGACTCTAGGAGGCTTTATTTTTGAGTTTCTTTATATTTTCTACATAGTTTATAATATTTAGTAGTAATAATGCAGTGAATATACTTTTTTTTTGAGACAGAGTCTTACCCTGTCTCTCAGACTAAAGTGCTGTGGCATCAGCCTAGCTCATAGCAACCTCAAATTCTTGGATTTAAGTGATCCTCCTGCCTCAGCCTCCTAAGTAGATGGGACTACAGGTGCCTGGCACAGCACCTGACTAATTTTTTCCATTTTAGTAGAGACTGGGTCTCACTCTAGATCAGACAGGTATCAAACTCATGAGCATGAGCAATCCTCCCACCTCAGCCTCCTAAGAGTGCTAGGATCACAGGCATGAGCCACCGTGCCCAGCCATGAAGATACATCTTTTCTTTTTTAGATAACAAAAAGAAAGGAAACTGCTTCCAGTGTGCCTTTTCTCAGCTCTGACACAGAGAGGGCACAGCAATGAACAAGATATTGGGTCGTCAAGGAACTGTCTGGGATTAAATCTCTACACCAAAATTGTTGGGAGTAACAGTTGATGGTGACATTCAAAATGTCCTACATCTACAAATTGTGCCAGCTTCCTCCCTCTGCATACCTCTTGCCTGATGTGTGTTCATTTTTTGGAACTAGAGTGAGAAAATAGAGATTACTTGAAGAACCTGTGGTCTTGGAAGTGGGGGAGAAGGGACAACAGTGAAAAACACCCTTTGGGCAGCGGAACCTAGGGCTGTATCTGTCCTTGTTGGCGCTGTGTCTATTCTAAGGATTCCTGTGTCCAGCCTGAGTCATTTTTACTTTCTTAGTCAAAATATTCCTCCTGGAAGTACGTGAAATCATTCTTCTCTGGGGAAGAATGTCTTAGAGCCTTGGGGCTGCAAGTGATTCTAGAAGCCAAAGCTTTCACCATTCTCCACAATGATCCCATTTGAGGGAGATTTAGCCCCTTTTTCAACACTTCCAGGGCAGGTGACTCACTCTCTCTTGAGGTGGGCCTCTTCTATTTCAGGCTGCTCTGATGAGGAGAAAATTCTTTCTTAAGAAAAGAGACCAAATCTGGTCCTGGAAGATGTCTGTCCCTTGTCTCTGCAAAGGAGACATTCTTCAGGGATAGTGGTTGCCATGGTCTAAATGTTTATGTCTCCCCAAAATTTATATGTTGAAGTCCTACCCACCAAAGGGGACAGTATGAAGAGGTAAGGCCTTTAGGAGGTGTTAGGTCAAAAAGACAGAGCCCCTGTGACTAGAAGTGGTGCCCTTTTACAAGATGCCAGAGGAAACTGGTTTGCCCCTTTTGCCATGTGAGGTTAAAGTGACATGAAGTCCATCTGCAAGGAAATAGACCTCACCAGACACTGAATCTACTGGCACCTTAATCTTGGACTTCCCAGCCTCCATAACTATAAGTAATAAATTTATGTTGTTTACATGCTACCCAGTCTATGGTATGTTGTTATGGTAGCCCATATAGAATAAGTGGTGAGAGATAAAGTAGTGTACATAGAGCCCTAGGGTCAGAAGGAGAGGTGAGCCAGGACAGTTCAAGGAAAGAACAATCCAGCCACCACCATTGTACCCCAGTCGCCCACATGGCAATGTGTAAACCAACATGTGGGCTCAAGAATTGTGGAAAGAGAGTTAAGCAATGCTAGCAATGTTGGGAAATAGTAGAGTGTAATGAAGAAAGGATATGATACCAAATCCCAGTGAAAACCACCTATGAATTAAGGTGACATTTGGCAGGTCACCCTGGGCTGGTGGGCCGTAGTAAAATTAAAAAAAAAAAAAAAAAAAAAAGCCTTTTGATTTTTATAAGGTATTGAAAGATGCCTTTAGATTTTTTTTTTTGTTTGTTTGTTTGTTTGTTTGTTTTGAGACAGAGCCTCAAGCTGTCGCCCTGGGTAGAGTGCTGTGGCATCACAGCTCGCAGCAACCTCCAACTCCTGGGCTCAAGGGATTCTCCTGCCTCCACCTCTCAAATAGCTGGGACTACAGGCACCCACCACAACACAGCCATCATTGTTGTTTGGCGGAGCTGGGCAGGATTCAAACCTGCCAGCTCAGGTGTATGTGCCTGATGCCTTAGCTGCTTGAGCCACAGACACCAAGCCGATGCCTTTAGATGTAAGATCTTGTATGAAGGAAGGAGGAATCCTTACTTGACCCGATTTTACTCAGTGAAAATAACATGACTGTGCATTGAGTTCAAATCTCTTTTCTCAGTGTGCCCAATGGACATGACCTGGCTCTTGGCAACCTTTTGAGTTTCCACTTCTCCACCTCCCCCACCTTCAAACACAGCACACCCCATGGCCATGCTCTTTCTCGTCTCTGATTTTTTGCTCACGCTGCTTCCTCTGCTTGGAATTCCACAGCACCCCTCCTTTGCTGCCACACTCCTCCTTTTGCTCAGACTCAGTTCTTGTAAAACTATGCCTTAGCTTCTTTGATCCCCCATATCTAAGTTTGAACCTTTTGTATTATCCCAGAGGAGCTTGGACTTCTCAGACTTTCATCTTGTACCTTGCTTTGTGATTGATTAACTTCCTCACTAGACTGTGAGTTCCCTGAAGAAGGGGTCTCTGTCTTCTTTTTGTACCCCCAGCACCAGCCCAATGCCTGACTCTTAGCAGACATTCAGAAAACAGTTGAATGAATTAGATGTGGAAGAGGGGGGGACGTGATCTTTGTCAAAGGCAAATTCAGACTCTTGGCAAAGTTGGTCTTGGAACGGTGGGAGGAGGGGAGAGAGGCATTCTACTTCATTTAGGCTCCATGCCAGGGTGGCTGTGTAGCCTTGAGCAAGTCACTGAGTCTCTTCAGCCTTAGTTTTCTTATCTCTGAAGTAAGTCCATAATAGCATTTGCCTCACAGAGTTGTTAGGACATGTTAAATGTAGCAGTTATTGTGAAGTGCCTGCTACAGTGGCTGCCACAGATTAAACACTATCACTGTTGCATTTGTTGTTTGGAGGAATAACATGGATTATTATTAGCAGTAGTATCTCCTTTTTACCACCTGGCAAAGGACTGCACCAATCTTCAAGGCCCCAGATCAAATGCCAAGTCAGGTCCTGCAAGAAACCTGCCCAGACACCCTCAGGTAGTCAGTCCTCACTCCCCCTTGAATGTGCAGCACTTTGTATGTGCTTCTATTTCTGCACTTGTCAGGCACTGCCATCGTTAGCAGACATCAGTTCCCACCTCTACAATGGTGAAGGCAAAGGTAGTCTCAATCTTCCTTTCAATCTAGTAGGTCTGATTCTTGGCAAAACTTCAAAATTGTTGGGTAAATTTGGGGGAACTTCAGAGCGCCTGGAAACCTGACAATGTGTTGGAAATGGTGACTATGTGGTATCAATGCCACTCTTCTTAGCTTGCCATTGCAACACAGATTGCATTTCAAGGCCTAAAATATAATGTAAATGATGTTACAATCTCAATAAATTTAAGGGATTTTTTTTTTTTTTTAAAAAGAAAGGAAAAAACTCTGTGGCTACCATTACCAAAGGGGAAAAGGTGGTCTGCTCTTCCTCCTCCTCTCCTCCCCTCCCTCAGCCAGTATTGCTGGCACTTTGGTCCAGGCATAATGTAAGTTAAGTATGCTTTTGAGGGGCTAGCCTGGAGCACCTTTTCCTTCAATAGGCCAACCCTTAGATGTTTATTTACCCTAGGTATCGCTCTACGGGGGCAAAACTAGGAGGGGTGGGAAAGATGAGCCTCAAACTCAGTGAGAACCATGAGGCACTTCATCCACTATGGCTTTGTACATTCCCTGTGGATTTGGCAAAATGTTAATAATAACTAATACCTAAGCTGATGGCTCATTACATGGTGACTCACGCCTGTAATCCCAGCACTCTGGGAGGCTGAGGCAGGTGGATTGCTTGAGCTCATGAGTTCAAGCCCAGTCTGAGCAAAAGCGAGACGCTGTCTCTACTAAAAATAGAAAAACTGAGGCAAGAGGATTTCTTGAGCCTGATTTGGAGGTTGCTGTGAGCTATGATGCCACGGCAATCTACCCAGGGCAACAGCTTGAGACTCTGTCTCAAAACAAACAAACAAACAAAAAAACTAATACCTAATACTGCATTTAGTGGTTTCTTGGATAACTTTTACAAGGCCTCATTGCTTCAACTAATCCTCAGGGAGTGAGGTACGTGGGGCAGATACTATTACGTCCACTTTGCAAATGGGGAAACTGAGGTCCAGAGGACTTCCACATTGCCACCCAATTACTTAGAGGCAGATCTGAGAGGTGAACTCACGTCCAATCTTAGGGTGCTGCATAAACCTGGGCAAAGGAAGTGCAAGCATGTTATTTGCACATAGCGGGGAGGGGGGGAGAGAGCGGAGCTTTTAAGGACAGGCAGAGACCCGAAAAGAGGTGAGGCCCCGCTGCCCCAAGCCTCAGAGCCCCTCAATCAGGCCTTTTCCTGTGACCCCATGTGGCTGATCTGGGCAGTCGGGTTCAGTTTCCCCCTCCACATCGCAGAGGGCGTAGAGGCCGCTCGCAGCCTCAGGGGGGCCCTGGCGGGGCGGTCCGCCCACCCTCCCGGCCGGCAGACTGAGGCCCGGGCCGCCCGCAGTCGCCCCCTGGTGGACGTCGGCGTCGGCCGCGCGGCGCCGCTCCCAGCCGCAGCCGCGGCGCATGGCCTCTCCCGGGCGCTGCTCCCCCCGCCGCCACCCCGCGCCTCCACTTTGGGGATAATTTAACATGTTTCACACTAACTTTCCCGTAATGGCCGCGGAGCCTTTAGAAATGCAGCCTCCCCGCTTTATCGGCGGCCGCGCTAATGGTTATCTCGCAGCCGTGCCCCCGGCGATCCTGTCAGGAGTAAATAGAAGCTGACACAGTCATTTGCTTAAATCTTCTCCACACTTTTGCCGCATTTCCCTCCAGAGGATACCCCTGAAACAACAATTATTTGAAATGTCACGCGTTTCTGCCCCTGGGCTACCAACAAATGAACATTAAATCTATTAACAGCAAAAAAAATTAAATGTTTACTTTTCCGAAGGTGTGAGGGGGCAGAGGCCGACGAGAGGCAGAGACGGGGACAGAGAACCACTCAGGGAGGCGACAGAGGCAGGGACAGAAAACCCAGCTGGGCGTGGAGACTGGGAAAGAGTGAGGGGGGGGCCGGGGCAGACAGACACTGAGGAGGACAGACGTCACACACGGAAACCGAGAGAAGAGAAGGGACAGAGAGACAGACTGAAGAGGCGGGGCGCGCGCACAGACACACAGAACAAGACAAAGCCCAGAAATTGAGACCCAAACAGACCCATGTGGAAGAGGGTCCAAGAGTGAAGGGAAGAGAGCCAGGGCAGACGACATAAGAAGCGAGAAAACAGAAAGGAGCATCTTCCACCCATAAATGCCATCCCCCCTCATTTAAAAAAGGCAAAATTAAAAACAGAACCCATAGCCTTTCCAAAAGTGTGCTGGGATGGCAGGGCATGCTCTACTAAGAGCTGCGCCGGCTTAGGTCTTTCTCCTCGCCTGTAGGGGGCTTGCCGGGTCAGGGCAGCCAGGGCACTGAGGGCATTGGGGACTGAGAGGTCTTGCCACCCAGAGCAGGGTCCTGTACTTCAGGCCTCTCGGTGCTTGTCCAGAGCAAAATGGGTGAAAAGTGTGGATCTGAAGCTAGAGACCCTGGGGATAGCAGTGTTGGGGCAAAGCCGATAGGCCTTTTGGGCCCAGTGCTGGCTTCATGCCCTGTGGAGCCCCATGGTCATCTTGGCTCATTACTTTCCCCATCTGTACAATGGGAAGCAGGTTTCTGAACCTCTTCTCCACAAGACACCTGAGTGACAGACCAAAGTATTCTAATAAATTGTTTTCCCATGGACCTGAATGACACTGGAGGAGAATATCATGCCTGGTCATGTGAAAGGATTAGGGTGATCTCATGATTTGGTTCCTCCAAGTCAGTACCTCACTACCCTTAAAGTCTCTGACCATAGAGGCACCTCCCAGGGGGAATGGCCCAACTCAGGGCAGGAAGCTCTCTAGTCACTGAGGGCCATTCTGGCCTCCACACCTCCAACCAGAATCAGGGCTCAGTTACAGGCCTGTGAGGGGTTTGGTGGGAGCAGCCAAGCAGTGGAAAGGTCAGTGAGGAGGTCCGGGAGAGAGTTCTAGGACAAGAAGGGCAGTTGGAGGAGCCAGGGGGTGGGGGCCTGGTTTACCTCCTGACTTCCCCCTCCCCTTGTGTCTCCTGGTCCTTTGTGAGCATTTGCCTGTGACATTTTTAGTTGCAATGAACAGATCACATCTCATGGTCTGAAAGGGAGGTTCTCTTTGGTCCTGGGCTATCTCTGCATGGCCAGGCCCCTCTGGATCTGGTCTCACCTCTCTCCTGGGAACAACGTGTCCAAACTGGGACTGCACAACAGAGAGCTTCATTATGTGTAACCGAGTGTGAACACTCAACCCATATACACCTGCCCACACCAATAACTTATGTTCAAGCACAGAGGCAAAGCTATGAATTTGTTCTCACACTATTGCTTAAGTTTGCACATTTTTAACCTCATATGAACTCTACATTCTGAGCACACTTACGTGTACATGGAAACGTTCACCTTCCATATTCAAACATGAACTTGCACACTCAGATACACATCCGCCGTGATGCTCCATATGTGCCCCCCACCCCTTACTCCAGAGGAGAATGGCAAAAGGGTATGTCTGGGTCACTGAGGCTGTGTCCCAGTGTGAATGTGTGACTAACAAAGAAAATGTGCATGTATTTCTGAGACTTTGAATGTGGACATGTTGCCGCATACAAGGAGACTCAGTGTGTGTGTGTATGTGTGTGTGTGTTGGAGGGTTGTGTGCCCGAGTGGTTGTGTGTGACTGAGAGTGTGTGGTGGGGGTGTGGGGGGGTGAGTGCTATTTAAATAAAAAAGAAAGGAAGTGAATCAGGGTCGTTTCCATTTTAATTGTAAAACAGATAAGCACTAAACACTTTGAAAAAGTAAATGACTTGAGAATAATTACTCTCTATTACCCAGCGTCCCAGGGGGGCAGTTGGAGGAGCCCAGATGGCTACAAAAATGGGATTTAGCAGAAAATTGAAGACATTATTCACCGTAACACATTATCAATTACCTTCATATCAATTACAATAACCTTACATTAGTGAGGGGCCCCAAGACCCTCCAGCCCCGAGACTGTGGAATCCCTGCAGCCCTGTGGGGGAGAGGGAGGGGAGGGGTAAGAGGAGGGGAGTGGACGGGGAGGGTCCTGCTTCCTTCTCTCTCCTGGAGACACTGCTGCTAGCTCAGGCCTCTCACCCCATCGTGTATCTCCTTTCCCTGAATTTCTCCCTGGCCCAGCTCCTGGGATGGGAGTCTCCTGGCAGATGATGTGTGAAACAGGAAGTGAGTGAGGAGATGAAGGGAGAGACAGGATACTGAGGCCAAGAGGCGGATGTGATGAGAGGCTGAGGGGTGAAGGAAATAAAAAAGTGGGAGGAAAATAGGGGGCAGTCTAGTTGGGCCCAAGGAAGCTGAGACACTGAGGAGACTCAAAAGGATAAGGGAGCTAAGGTGCTAACATGTCACTTTCTGTATTTACTCTGTTCACTTCCTAGTCCACCCGTCCCATCCACCCCTGCCCCACTCCTCTCATCTCACCCACCTCTGCCCCGTCCCACCCACTGTGTTTCTACAGAGATTCTCGCCCTGCCTCAAAGTCTCTGGGGGTACTCATGGGAATGGTGGCTCGAGGGATTTAAAACTGGAGGGAATGAGCTGTTGCCTCCAGTAGGAACCAGAGAAGTAAGACAAAAGGAAGAACTTCCTAGAATAAGACTCCAAAACTAAATCTATGTGTCCAGACTGTGACTGCCAGTGGGGAAAGGAGCCTGAAGACTCTGCGACGGCAGTGTCTGAGACAGCGTGAGAATAAAGAGTACACACAGATTCCGATCCTGACTGTTCCTGCTTCTGCAACATCACCCCCCCACCCCCGCCACTGTTCACTGGCTTTCAGGAACCGACCCAGCCAGCCTCCAGATCTACCCTGCCCAATGTGGTGGACACTAGCTCCACATGACTAGTCCAAATGGAGATGTGCTGTAAATGAAAAACACACCAATTTTTAAAGATTTAGTACAATGTCTAAAGATTTAGTAAATGTCTAAAGATTTAGTACAATGTCTAAAGATTTACTAAAGATTTAGTAAAATGTCTTTTAATACTTTACAAAATACTGATTGCACATTAAGATGTTATTGGCTTGGCTATGTTGGTTTAAATAAAATATCTTATTAAAATTAATCTGGGCTCAGTGGTGCACACCTGTAGTCTCAGCTACTTGGGAGGCAGAGGTGGGAGATCCCTTGTGCCCAAGAGTTCAAAGCTGGAGAGAGCTACAGCCACATCTGTGAATAGCCACTGCATTGTGTTGGCCTGGGCAACATAGCAAGCCCTTGTGTCTAAAAAATTTAAAAAATATAAAAATAATATTATCTATTTCTTTTTACCTTTTTAAAAAATGTAGCCACTTGAAAGTTTTAAATAGCATATATGGCTCATATTATATTTCTATTGTACAGTGCTGGGCTAAAGCACTTAGAAAGGGAAGGATTTGGGGAAGTGCAAATTCTGAGTGCCACCCCTTGGAATTTATCCCAGTGAGGAACTCCCCAAGAAGCACACCTTCTGAGATGGGGCTAAAGCAGGAACTCCAGGATCTACCTGAAACCCAAGCCCAAGTATCAGCCATGCAGGCTAGGATCCTCACAGACAGAGAAGCCCACAAGGAGTTGTCATCCCCACCCAGTGTCCATTCCCAACATGGGGATAAGAAAATAAATGTGCACATATTCTCTTTCCTCACAGACTCAGTTATACCTTCACTCATTCTCCGACAGGGTGCCTATGTATATATTCCCCACAAGTACACACATACTTCCTGTCCCTTTGCACAACCTTACATCCACACTGGCCAGGCACATGCACTCATACTTTCTGTGAGTGATATCTTCATGTAGGTACATGTGTGTGCACACATCCACATAGACCCGTGCTTCCTATTCCACACACAGAGCAGGGTAAGGAGAGCAGGACTGGGCAAACTTGTCAACTTGATTCATGGTGTGTGTGTGTGTCCAGGGGAGTGAGAGCTAATAATTTCCCCCTCCCCTAGGCTGGGCCCAGAGGACTAATTGCCAGTAATGAGCTAAAAGGAGCTCAGAGCTGCCCCAGGCCCCGGATGAAAATGTTTCCAGAGACCAGCCAGAATCTGTCCTGCTGTTTTGTTGATAGAAAATCCCTCTCCCCTAGTGTCCCCTCTCTGTCTCTGTCTCCCCTCCTGTGACTCCCTCTGGTTCAAAGCCTCTGAAGAGTCCAGCCATGCCCCACCCCCTGCTTCTCCCATCAGCTCTCTGCCTACTTCTTCCAATTGTCCTGCACCATCATGACATTTGCCCTCCATCCCACCCTCTCCTCTACTCCCTGATGGAGGCTTCTCAGGATACCCATTGCTGAGAAGGAGGCAAATTCTCAGAGGCTCCAGGGACCAGCTGCAGAGCTACTGTGGAAGACGGTGAACAGGTGGATTGTAACTGGATCTGAAGAAAAACTTTTACTTAAGGAGGAGATATGCGCAGTAACAGAATGGGACAGTGCTGAGCTCCTCTCACTGACATACTCCAGCAGCACCCATTGAGGACCCTATGGAAAAGCCTGTTCTGCTAGAAATAAAGCTGCACAGGATGACCCACGAGGGTGCTTCCTGAGATTATTATTATAGCTACTCATAAACTATTAGTATAAATATTCACTAGTCTTAATTATTATAGCTATCATAGGTCAAGCAAATGGTAGGTACTATAAAGTGCCAGGTACTTTACATTTTTAGCTATTTCCCTTCATCCTCACAAAACCTCTGCAAGGTACACACTGCCTATCTTCATTTGATAGGCAAGTAAACTGAGACTCAGAGAGATTTAAACAGGTGCCAAGGTCACGTGGCTACTCAGTCACAGAGCTGGGACTTGAACTACATCTGACAATAAAGCCCATGCTGTGTTATATAAAAGTAGAGAAGGTTAGCTCTCCCCTGCCTAGGATGGAAGAGGCCCCCAGTCCTGACAACACGCATACAGTTGATACCACCTACCTTGTGGCATCTAACCATTGTTTTATTAAAAAACAAAAAACAAAAAACAAAAAAAACCTCATGTCATGTCCACTAAAATTAATGTATTCCCTCAACAAATATTCATTCATCAAACAAAGGTCCTACCATATAGCAAGTAAAGCCTGAAAGAAATAGGTGTCCTTAAACTTAAAGGACTTTGGGAAGAGGTGTGGTGGTAGGGACCAGTGTCTCAGTTTAGAATTGGAAAAGGAAAAATCCTCACACAAGAGAGTCCCTCTGCCATCCCATAAGCGCTCATGTATCTTGTGTACACACGTGTGTGTATACCTGATGAGCACATGGGAACATTCAAAGATCCAGAGGGGTCTGGGGAGGACACTTGGGAATACAATAGCCTGGTGCTACTTCTTGGTGGCCAATGACAAGAAGTGTTTTTAGGGAAGCCCCCCCACTCCCCCACATTGGCACATTACAGTCAGTCAGCAAGGTCAAGGCCCAGGCCAGAGGAACTTTGGGAGCAGCTGGATTTGAGGATCCTATGTGCACACTTCAGTTCTCCTTTTCCATTTCACCCCTGTATCTGGAATAGGGGAATGTGCAGAAGGGAGGGAAGGAAGGAGAGAAAAGGAAGGAAAGCTTCTGGTATGGGACAGGGCAGGGGTGGTACCCAGAGATTTGGAAGCTGTTTATGATGCAAATGTGTAAATGCTCTGCATTGCCTCCCCTGAGAAAGGAGCCTAAAATTGAAGTCTAATTATAATGAATGATTGTTAATGAGTTGTCTAAACATAATAGATGGAAAGAATTAAACACCCAGAAGAAACAAGGTTTCATTAACGCACAATAAAGAAACCACAAGTGGGGTGAGCAGAGCCCTCCACTGTTGTGGAAGACAACCCTTCTTTCCCCTATGTGGGCCTGGCAGGTAGGAGCAATGCCAGGCCTCAGGACCTGGGAAGCTTAGCATCCCCATGTGGCCCTCAATAGTGGGGGCACCCTCTACAAAGATGGTCATTGCCTGGCCTTATACCTACTTGGGTGTACCTTTGCATGGGTGCCCACACTAGGCACACACATCTACAGCCTATAGAAGTTTGGTCATAGCAAGCTGGTGTGGAGGTGAGCACATGTATCTATTCCTGTAGTGGGCTCCAGTGGATGGTGGCATGTGGACTCTCAGAAAGAAACATCTCTTTGAGGTTAGCAGCAGTCCCTGGGCTTTGGTGGTCCAGCCCTGCAAATTGGCTCCCAGGGAGAGAAAACAGCTAGAAGAGGACACACGCACTTGTATACAGATGTGTGCACAATTCTGAAGGTCAAGAGTCAGACACATTCATTTGAACTCCAAAGGCTGAAGCAGGAAGAACATCAGAGATCATTTAGTTTCTACTCCAAATGAGACTGCCTAATGCAGATCCATGTCCAGAGAGGGAAGGTGATGAGTCCAAGGTCACAAAGGTCAGAGCAAGACCTCCTCATACAAGTCGAAGGTGCTTTAGTTATTAGAAGAGCCATTTCTCATGAAGGTAAGGCTTGGAATAAGGCCCCACATATAATAAGACAATGTACACATGGAGGCAACGCTGGGACTCAGAATTTTCTGGGTAAGAGATAAATGTTTAGGGGCTCCCTAGGATCCAACAGGAGCCCCAAGCTTGTGCAGAGAGAGTCTGGGCAATGCCAAATGGTCCCAGGATGGGATAACCTGCAGGAGCACACGTAGCACAGGCTGTTGCAGGGCAGGGCAGAGCATTTGAGCTGGAGAGAAGCGGGTTTTGACTGACAGGTTAATGAAGCGCTTTATACTGGTGGTGTAACTGCAGAGGCAGGCTGAGAGCAGGCTCACACACACACACACACACACACACACACAAACATGACACCCTAACACACAGGAGACACCCAGAAGGGCAGAGCCAAGCTTGCCAGCCTCCAGAGTATTCTCCCTCCACCATCATCCATTGCTTTTCAGTCCCCAATTTACCGGGTCCCACCATGACTGGTCTCCAGTTGCAGGGAAGATCTGACCATTCCCCAGCCTGCTCCAGTGCACAGAAGGTCCTCTCTGCCCTGCCACCCTCTACTTCCCAGAGCTCTTGTGGATTTGGTGCAAACCTTGCAGGCAAATTGATTTAGTCCAGGTCATTTATGGATAGGAGATAGGGGTGCCAAGGGCACCTGGGTTTTCTATGCCCACTGTTGGGGTGATCTCCCCCATAAAGGAAAATCTTCAGACTCCTTCCAAGACTGAGCCCAAACACCTAGGCAGGCTCCTTGGTCGAGACAAGGGTGTGGTGTGGTCTTCAGCATACCTTTCCTAGACCCACTCCAGACTTGGCAGCCCAACCTCCTCACACCTTCGCCCTTCTTTTGACCCCGCCCCCCTTGGAGACAACACTGATTGGCTGCCACAAAGGCAGTGCGGGCCAACCAGCCCCCTCAGCGCCAGGAAAAGTTAATTTGGAGTTCTGGTCTCCTCCCAGGATGCATTTGGGCGGCCGCCCGTAATGAGATGCATAATTGCGGAGGCCTGCCAACAAAAGCAGGCTGGATTTAATTGAGTCAACGCATGGCCATTAATAATCTGACGGCAGCCCTCCCCCACTCCCACCTCACCCCCACCCGCCATCATCCAATGCTTTTCAGTCCCCAATTTACTGGGTCCCACCACGGCTGGTCTCCACTTGCAAGGAAGATCTGACCATTCCCAGCCTGCCGCAGTGCACAGTAGCTGTAGTAGAACACAAAGTCCCCTAGAATATCTCATGATAAATCTGCACACACACACTTCCCTCCCCCTGCCCCATGACAACATACCTTGGCTGGCACCTGTACACAGCCAACCCCTTTCCCTATTCCGTCATTACACAGATAGAACCTAAACTCCTACCATGTGCCAGGCTCTGTTTTTGGACCTGGGAATACTACAGCCAACACAGACATAGCCAGCCCCCTGGAGCTTAGTGTTACCATTCACTTGTCATCTTACACTGTTGGTGTGCTCCTGACCTTCATACCTGTCCTTACCTCCACACCCACAGATTGACATGCCAGCCTTCACACCCCTTCCCCACTTGCCCTCTCCCTACGCCTGTCCCTTTTCATCTCATTCAGACACCCTCCCACAATATGCCCTTTCCCATATTCTCGTCCCCAGCATCTATTCCCCCCAAGACTCCTGCCTGTCCTCAGACACAGTTGCCATAGACAACCTTGTCCACAAACAACTCCCCACATCTGCTCCCCTCCAGGGAGCTCACCTGGGACAGGCATCCAGGGACCCCTTAAATCTGCTTCTCCAGCAGCTCTCCCTGCCCCTTATCCCTCCCTCCTGTCCCCACAATCAGCCCACCTCTCCTCATAGGTGCACAAATCCCACCCATACTCTCCGACTGTCTCCAGCTCCTTAAGCTGGTCCTACATCTGTAAAATGGGAATAATATTAGTTAATGCCCCCATGCAGTTGTTGAAATGACAACTTTATCTGAGATAATCCAGGTCAAGGGTTTAGTGCAGAGCCTGGCACTCATGGGGACTCCTCAGTGCTGGTTGCTGAGTTTAGATGGTGGAAATAATCCAATAAACTCACTGACATCAAGCTCTGGACCACCTAAACTCCTAAGTGACCCCTTAGAATTATCTGTTTTTCATAAAATTAGCTTGAAAAGGGCCTGGCATAACCGCAGTGACTAGAACTCAAATGGAAATCTAGCTTTTTATACTGGACGGCATGTCTGTTCCCATCCTCACCTGCCTCCATATTCCTATTTGTCCACTATTCCCCTGGGGAAGTGAAGAGATTGAGCATCCCTCAAAGTGGATATGGAGCTTTCAGAAGGAAGGAACAGGATACTATTCTTCCACCCACTGGTCTCCCTTCAGGAAATCTCTTATAGAATGGGGAGAGGTTAGTCTGGCTTTGGGACCAGGTAGGGTGGAGTCCAGGGGCACCCAAGGCCAAGTTTCTTATGAAAAAAACAGGAAAGTTCCCCTTCCCAGTTATTCCTCAGTTTCTACTGTAAAGTCCAGGAGGTAAAGGAAGAAGGGTAAAGTGCCACCACTTGGGGAAAAGAGGTGGCACAGGGAGAGCCGCACCTTAAATCCTATGTTTCAACCCGACGCTCTAATGTGGGTGGTGGGGAAAGGAAGGGTCCGCAGCCTGAGCCTTTCCTTCCAAACCAGGCCGGGCTGGCGGGCTTCCTGGAGGAGGTGTCTAGGCTGCTGTCTTAGGGGCCGATAAGCGGGTGCACGCGAGTGCGCGCGGGCTCGAGACTCCTCAGAGAATCCCTGTCACCGCCGAAATCGCCGAAATTGGCTGCAACTAGTAAAGATGCCAGGAATTTGCACCTTGCTCTGTGACCTAAAGCAAAAATGACATGAACATTGACAAATTTGACAAGGAAATTTGTGCAAAAAACAACTTCTATTTGGCTAGCCAAGCAGCAAATATGCCGGATGATACGCTTTATTAAGCAATCCATTTCTCAGCAATAGCGGCGCCATCTGCAAAGGTTACCGCGCATCAGGCTCGGCACAGAATTTCATCTGCGTCTGCAGTCGGGGCCGCACGCGGACACATTTTTCATGTACAGGCGATTCCGGATGCAAATAGAATCCGTGATGAAGGAGGTGACCTTCCGGGCGGAGCCGCTGCGCGCTAAAGTCACGCGCAGGCCTGCAGGGAGAGGGAGGGGCAGGCAAGCTGGGGGTGCTGTGTGGGGCTGGGCCTGACTTGGGCTTGAGGGAGTTGAGGGAGGGGTCAGGGAGCTGGGATCGCGTGGGGGAGAGATACCCAGATCTTTGAGTCTTTTCATTTTGGGTCTGGAAGGGATCTGAGAGAGCATTGGCCCAATCCTCTCATTTTACGGATTTGGAAACTGAGACTCAGAACGGGGAAGGTCTTGGCTAAGGTCATATAGCTTGGTAATGGTAGGACTGAAGTGAGGCACTGTACCTTAACTCCTAGCCCAGGGTTAACCCTGAGAACTCAGAGCACAGAGATTAAATATGCCTGGGTTCATTATTTCATCACTGCTAACTTCATAAACTTGAGCAAATCAGTAAAGCTCTCAGTTTCTTGTCCTGTAAAATGGAGACATGCTGTTACTCACTCCATGGCCTTGTTTTGAGGACTGAGTTAATATGCATGAAGTGCTTAGAATAGTGCCTTGGAGAATGGGTGTGGGTGGGGAGAAATGAGTGAATTAGCGCCTTTCTCACAAGGAAGTGGGGCCAAATGGCTCATTCCTCTAAGAGGGAAGGTCCCTGCTCCCCTCGCTCTTCCCTCCATCCTCTCTTTCCATTACCCTGTTTTCCAACATAAGCCCCCTAACACAAATTAATAAATCACATCTTCATTTCTCACTCGCAGTCTGTTCAGTTATTTACATCTACTGCAATTTGGTTTGTGGTCTACTGGGTCCCCAGATCTGTCTGTCTTTCGTGATTTCTTGTCAATTGTGCTCTCAGTTACTGCTCATTCTTTTTGGCTTTCTATTGGATGAGGGGTCACTTAGGGAGGAGTTGTGCTTCTCACTGATAAAGCTACTCTGATGAAGTCTCCCTTTCCCACCACAAGTGATGTCACCCCCACACCCTTGGTAACAGTTTCTGATTTGAGATAAAGCTCCATGTCCTCCACTGGTCTATATTCCTCTCTATCACGTTTTTCCCTTTTACTGAAGTCTCCTGCTTCCCCAACCAGGACTAATGCACTGATGATACCTTTAGAAATCATATTGATAAGTTTACTCTCTGGTAGTCGTCCCACACCCCTCCAGAGGTAAGCCTCTTTCTACAGTTCTCCAAACTCTTAAGGAAGGTTCAAGCACCCCTTGACCCCAATCTTTCTGGACTAGACAAGGCTTACTGCTCACCAGGCCTGGTTCCTCTGTGCTTCTCACACCTTGTCTCCCCACTATACAATTGTCAAACCCACAGTAACCTTCCCCAAACCCTGTAATTGTGAGAGAGGTTTGGAACATGACAGGCCTAACCTCAAAGCTAGACTTTCCAACCCACCAATATTGAGCCAGTCACAACCTCTGAGAACCTCACTTTTCTCATCTGTAGAATGGGGGACATTAAGTTAAAGTTATTGGAGGGATTTCATGATATAAAATATAATAAGTCAGTCATTAAGTAGATAAATGAATTTCTTTCCTCCTCAATTCTCTTTAGTTTCTCTCATTCTCAGGAGCTGCTCAATCTGTCCATCCCTTTTCACCCCAGCGCTTCGTAAGTATGTTTCTTCCAAAAGCCTAGGTTTTCAAACAAAAAAAAAATCCAGTCCTGCCCTAACTCCTTACTCTGGGGCTCTGAGCCCAGATTATGTACAGAATTCAGAGTTATAATGTGTGTTGGTTTAACCTTTTTGAGCACATAGGGCTCCCTGACTCTCATCTACCTCCACTTCCACTTCCAAAGGAATTGCAGGTACAGATTAGCCATCGAGGGTGCCCTGCCGCGCCCCGCTCCCCCCCACCCATGTACTCCCAAGCCCAGCAGCCCAGGTATTGACCCATCTCTTTCCAAAGAGATGACAGTGTGGGAAACCACCCTAAAACATACTCCAGGCAGTAGAGACCCTATCCACAGTCTTTGCTCTCCTTTCTCCCATCTCCTCTCCATCTTCCCCCACCACTCCTTCCCCTGCCTCCTGGAGGCGCGCTGCGGAGGAGGAGATTCCTGGACTGCTCCACGCAGCCGTTCTGAAGGGCGAAGGATCTCTGGCCCACCTCGTGGGGCTGGTGCAGAAGCAGGTACACCGTAGTCTTCTTCTTACCTAAAAGACTCTTTTACAGACCCCCAGTCCCAGTCCCAGCCCTCGGCAGTTTCTCGCCCAGCCAGGTGGCCCGTGGAGGCGGGGCCTGGGGCGGGGGCGGGGCCATTGGCTCTGCCCGCCCCTTCATCCACCGCTCTGCCCCTCCCCTCGAGGTCCTTGCTGGCCGGCCCGCCCCTTCCCCCGGCCCGGGCACGCTACAGTAATCCAGAATGTGTATTTCTGCAGATGATTAAATCAATACAATCCTGACAGGACTTGTTGGAACATGCTTCTTTATTTTGCGCAATTCCTTCCCCGCGTCGCCGGCATTTATCACCCGCTCGGCTGTCAACGCCGAGATTGTGCGGGGCGAGGGAGGGGTGGGCTGGGGGAGGGTCGCGCTGGGGGGCCGGGCCCTTAGGCAGGCGCAGCAGACCCGCCGCCACCCTAAGCTAATACGGACAAATAAACTTAGGGGTCGGGCTATGCCCCACCCACGCGCTGCACGCGGCAGTCTCCTTAATGGTGGGTTGGTGGGGGTGGGGAACAGGGAGGTTTGCGACGGGGCCGAGGGCCGAACCCACAGACCTTTTTACACACGGAGCCCCCACCGAGGTCGCAGCCCCAGCCAATGAGCTCCCGCGAATCCTCTCAACCTCCTCTGACCTTGGTCTTGGCAGCTGGGGACCCTCGGAGGTGGGATTGGGGAGGGGGAGGAATCAAGCTCCGTGGTCCTACAGGCTGGTGAACCTGGGCGCCGCAGGCCCAGGCAAGAAGGCTGGGGTGAGGGCTGGAGGAGGAGGAGGATGAAGAAGGGCGGGAGGAAGCTAAGGACAACTAGGAGCAAGAAGAGGAGGAGGGGTGGAGAAAGGCTGGAGGGTGAGGAAGAGGAGGAGGGGAAGGCGAGGAGGAGGATTGGGAGGAAGGCTCGGAGGCAGTGGCGGCCGGTGACAGGTGCCTCGGCGGTGGCGGCCCTCGGCAGACGTGATTGCCGCGGTGGCTGCGCGCCGGAGCGTGACTTTACAACTAATCCTGTTTGTAAGTTATTATTTATCTTCAGGAAAGTTTGTCAAACTTGGGCTTTGATTTTTCGCCCTGATTTCCCTCTTGTGGCGCGCTCTCGCACGCGCTCCCATATAATTTATGACTGCCTCTGGTCCTGATGACAGATTATTAAAAGTAGAATTAGTTTTTCGCGCAGAATTTTTCCACTGGGAATTGGGAAGGCAGCGCTCTCCGCGGAAGGTCTCCGGCGAGGTCTCCATTACTAATAGAAGTTTTTTGATGGGGTGAGGAGACTAATGATTTGAATTTACTGTGGCAGCAGTCACGTGGGCGGGAAGGCATCAGCCGAAGAGACAAGAGGTTAACTTTCTCCCTGTGGAGAGGTTTATTGGATTGTTTAGCAGCAGAAGGATAATGTTTTTGTCATAGACTGCTGGTGCCGCGCTGCAGTGCGGTGGCCGCCAGCGCCGGGAGAGGGGAGAGGGGAGAGAGGGGGAGAGCGGGAGCCGGGGAGTCTTGGAGAGGCGGACAGACGGACGGACGCAGCCAGGGAGAGCCGGAGAGTTAAAAAGGGACACACAGACAGTCACAGTGAAGCAAGGGAGGGCGAGAGAGACAGAAAAGGACTCAAGAGAGCCCGAGACGCGAAGTGACAGAAGACAAGAAAGAGCCCCAAGAAAGACGACAGAGAGAAAAGAGGGGCGGGTTGGGGAGAGAGAACCAGGGGCAGAAACTCAGCAAGACCGAAAGCAAGGAGGGGGCCGGAGGGGCGCTCCAAGGCCCAGGGACTTAGGGGAAGACCCGAGAGGAAGACGAGGTGTCGGGGGCGTCCAGTCCCGTCACGGAGCCCTGGGGGAGGGGGGTGGTGATAGTGACCCCAGGGCCCGGCTGCTCCGTGAGGATCTGCTCGGGTATCAGGAGCCGGGCGCAGTCGGTGCTGGCGTCCCCAGACCCGCCGGGATGGGCCTGGCGGGGCCCGGAGGAGGGGTGCGGCGGCGGAGGGGGGTGCGGCGGCGGTGGCGCGTTCACCTGGCCGTGCGCTCGGAACTTGTACTCCCAGCATGCCTCGACAACATGGGAACCGGAGGGGAGTCGCTGCGCAGCTGAGAGCCTCGGCTTAATCTTATGCACCATTAAGCACTCAGCAGCAAGCCCGTCCTGTTCATATACATCATCCACGCTTAATAAACATAATGATGACATAAGATGTAATTCTAGATGAATTTTCATTTTATAGGGAAATGGAGAATTCCTGTAGAAGGGAAAAAAAGTAAATTATCTGGGAAGTGCAAAATAAATGATGTTGCTCCCAGAGATGAATAGAGGTGTTAGAGGGAGCGAGGGAAAGAGGGAAAGAAGCAGGAAGGAGGGAGGGAGAGAGGGAGAGGAAGGGGGGCGAGAGAGGGGGAGAGAAAGAGAGAGAGAGGCAGCGAGCAGACTGGGAGAGACAGAGTCGCACGGAGAGAGACAGAGACCCGGACCGAGATAGTCGAGCGGGGGTGGGGTGGCATGGGCTGCTGCGAAGTGGGGGGGGGAACCTGAAGGGACAGAGGCGGCAGGCGTCTGGATGGGAGCTGTGGGGGGTCGGGGCCCGCGTCCCTTGGAGGGGCCGAGGGCCGGGGACCGCAGCGGCCGGGGCCGAGGCGAGGGTGGCAGTGACGGACGCGGCCAGGCCGGGCGGCTCATTCATCAAGGGAAGGATCAGGGCCCGCGGAGTCACTAACGGGCGGAAATTGAATTCTGATGAAAGCGCAGAGAGCCGAGGGTGGGGGAGCGAGGACCAGGCTCCGGCCCAGTTCCCAGACCTGCTAAGAGGAGGGGGAAGGGCCCGCAGAGATCTTTCAGATCGAAATCCACGCCTCCTTCCCGTCTGGAACCCACCGGACACCCCCCACCCACCCTCGCCCCACCCCAGGCACTTAGTAGGGATGGCTGGCTTGACCTGGGAAAGTTATGAGGCCTGAGGATGTACCTAAAGGTCAAGTTGGAGCCTTTTCCCTGTGGTTTTCAAGCGTCAGGTGCCCTGGTCTGACCAGGGAGTGGTAGTGGGGATGAAATTCTCGGTCATGCATGGTGTGGTCGACATGAGGGAAGGGAGGCTGGGTGAGACGATTAGAGGGAAGGGGGCAAGACATTAGACTAGGAAGTGGGACTTCAATGAGTAAGGAAAGGGAAGGGTGGGCTACACTGAGGGGAGTACAGATGGTCTGGGTTAAGGGGGGAAGTCAGGGGGAGGGTCTTGAGGGATAGGAGGAGATAGTGGAGTATCTGTGGAAGGGCTTGAGAAGTTCCTGGTGGGAAGAGTGGTGTGGAAGGCAGGCTCAGGAGAGGGGAAGCAGGGCATCAGCATTATCAACTGAGTAGTCTTCCCCTACCACTGGAGAAAGACCCCATGTATAAAAGTAGCAGCCTGGATAAGGCTACAGGGTTCCCTCGGGGAGGGAGGGCAGTGTAGCATGGAGGACAGTCATTTCCATGTTATGATGGGGACCTCTGAGCTAGCAGGAAGATCCTAATCTCTCTTGCTAAGGGCTGGGGATGGACATGTCCTGCTGCCCCAAAGAGTGAGAAACAGGATAAAGACGGGAGCCATGGAAAACTGGGGCCAGGGTTTAACTCTGCTGGTTTGGGCTAGGGAGAGGGACTAAAATATGAGCTCTACTTCCTGACATACGCCTCCACTCCCTCTCCCCAGCTCTCCACATGCTCTATAGTCAACCATCAACTGCTTCACAAAGCCTTTGTGAGCCACTTCCTTCCCTCACTCAGAGGTGTTCAAAGCCTTGTATACTAATAGACTACAGCACAGCAGGTCTGGTCCCCAACAGGCAAGAAAGGACAGAAATTCCTCTTTCAGAGGCAGAGAAACCATGCTCCAAGAATCACTGGTGGTACTGGTGGTAGTCATGGTGAGGGCCAGCATGAGAGCCCCGGAGAAAATGGCACCAAATCTGACCTTGATGAACCTTAGCACTTAAGAGGCAGGAACTAGGATGAGGCAAGGCTGAAGGTGGCATTTGAGGCAGAAGAAAGATCATGGACAATAGAGGGGAAAAGAGGAAGATGTTGGAGAAATATCTGGTTTTCCTATTTGCTTGGAAGTGACTTAGAAGAGAAATTGAGGTGATGGAAGAAGCTTCCTCAAGAACCAAGGGATGAAAAGCAAGTTGAGGGGGAAGAGAGTGTCCTGTTATGAAGGGCTTGTTTTGCCTGAAAGTGGAAGGAATATGAGCTTTACTTGTTGGGCAATAGGAAGCAATGGATGGTTTCTGAACTATGGGAGCAGAAATCAGAGTTGTGGTTTGGGCTGAGTACCTTGATAGTGGAATGTGTGAGGAAAAAGTAAGTGGGGTTATGACCTTGACACTTTGCCCCTGTGCTTGAATGTCCCACCTCTCTGAGGACATCAGAAAGGTGTGAGAGAAGAAGCTTTCAACCTTTCTCCCAGGAGGGTCCCACTCTTAACCACCTGATCTCCTGAATTCTTTCCCTCGGGAATTACCTCTGAATAATTCTCTCCCTGACCTTCATGAAACAAGCAGAACCTCTGCCACCTGCCCTGTGTTTCTTGCAGTGATGTGTTCAGGAGGGAGTGGTGGACTTAATGTCTGTGGATAAGTGGGTGATGGCATTATTGTAGTTACGTGACTTTTAGTTCTGTCCTACCCAGGCTAGCAATCAGCAGGAAGAAGGTGGGGAGCAGAAGATGGTCAGACTGGTGAGGGTGGTTATGTGCACAGAGACAGAAGATGCACTGCCACTCAGGGACAGTGGCAAGGAATGACACCACTCATTCTTTTGCCTCCAGAGCCCTTAGTGGGAACTCAAAGGTCACTGGGAGGCCCTGGAGGGCAGGACCATCTTTTCCTGCCCTGTCCTCAACCCCGCCTTATCCCATTCCCATTCTCTTCCAGCTAATCCAAATAAGGGCAGTCTGCAATTCTGTTCTGGGCTCTGTGCCAAAGTGACCCTCATGTAGCAGCCATTTGGTATTAGGAAGGGGTGGAGCTTTGAGACACTGGAGCCTTGAGGGGGTCTCCTGCCAACCCATTCTGGAGTACTTTTGTTTAAACTCATACAGGGAGCTAGAGGTTGCAGCTGGAAGGTCAGTCATCTGGTCCTCATAGGGTCGGAAGGTGCCGCTGGGAGTGGAGTAGAAGGAGGTGATTGCTCCAGCCCTGCAGGGCCAGTGCAATCAGCTGTGAGTGGGGGGGGGGAGTAGGTCTAGGAATAGAGCTAAGTACTCCACACCAGGCAACGAGAAAAACTACACACACCCCCACTATCTCCTCCTCTCCTCTCTCCTTTTATCTATATGGTCTAAGTAACTGTCCATCTCAGGCACATACAATACATACAGCACATAAAGCTGGACATTTCTATAAATACACACACCCACAAGGGCAGGATTCATAAGAACTGCACATGTAGTCACTTGTGTTTGCCCTCACAGTGTGTCTGTATGAATCATTGTGTTTTAATTATCACATTATATGACTGTATATCACAGTTTCACAAATACACACATGAACATTTATACAGGAGTGATTTACATATGCATGAACACATACATCATGCCCTGTATTTCATTCATGACCCTAGGATTTCATTTAAAAAAGAGGGAAGAACCTGATGGGGCAAGTGGGTGTGGGGAATGAGGAGGCAGAACTACAGGGAAGGAATGAGCCGAAAACCCAGGCTGGGCTCCTGCCTGCTCCCCTCTCCTCCATAGGCCCTCCCAGAAGGGCCCAGTGCTGCGTCCCCTCACCTCCCTTGGAGCCCAGGTTTTAATTTGGGCGGTGTAATTTTGGTGCGAACGGTTGGGCGCCTTTCGTTGGGAAATTGGGAGGAATGCAAACAAGATTTCACTTCATTAAACAGGGGCAAACAGTAGAGAAATTGCACTTACTTATGGAAATGACTTTTAAACATGCACAGCATTTACTGGCACTGCCCGAGCTGAAATTCTGTGAGGATTATACATGTGAATAATTCACCACGGGCCAATTAGAACTTACTCTGTTGCTAACCCCCTTCCCACCCCATCTTGATTATGGCCCAGCCTCCTGCCTCCTCTAGCTCTCCCTCCTCATTCCCAGTCTTTCAGTTTGTAACTAGAAATGCAAACTGAGAAGTGCATTGTCATATACACTTTAAGAAACACCTCAAACATGGCAGCACACAGGTATTGCTAACACCTCAAACATGAACACAGAGACCCAGTATGCGAACTCTCGGGACACAGCACTGTGACATCTCAACATGGCAACAAATACATTTTGACAGCCCTAACATGGCAATACTCATTAGGATGATGCAACAATTGCGACAAACATGGCAATACACATATGACAACTTAAATGTGATATTCACATAGATGTTGAATTATTTAAATGTGATGTGCGATATACTGTGCTAACTTAAACAGAGAGACACATCGTGTTGTTAAAACGCAAATATATTGTCACACAACAATAACCGTGACAATGCAAACTTGGAGTCATATACAGAGACACATTGCGATCATTCAAACCTGGTGATATCCTCATAATCTGGGGACAATTCATAGGGTGACACAATTACATGCGTTGTATCAACTCAAAAACCGAGTGCATACCACAATATCCCTGAGAACCCAAACCTAGTGACATGTACTACCTTAGTTACATCATGACAATACAAATACAATGATTTACTCATGGTGACAATTTCAACATAATGACCAACTCTCGTTCTGCCTACTGAAACATGCTGGCTCACAAGAACACATGATGACAACTCCATGGCAAACACATTGGATCACACAAACACAGTGAGATGGATCTAGGCACATGCTTATCAATTCAGACATCACGCTAATTCCAATGTGATGACACGTTTTGACTACTCAAATATGGTAACACATAGAACAAGATTCATCCTGTGACATCTTGAGTGTTCACTTATTTGCATATTATAGTCAAACATAAGAATATGTGTTCTATGACAACCCAAACTTGTTGACATGTAGAGAGAGTGAGACACTTTCACAGAATATAACACAAATGAAGACAACTTTGAAACAAAATACTCTGCATTGATACAGAAATATTGTAAACTGAAATAGGGAATGTAACATACTCCCACCCATGGGCATGCAAATGACTCGATGACACACAAATGACAAGGAGAAACTCTGAGACATAATGACACTCATAACAAACACATAGTAGCACTTATACACAACTGCACTATCACTGCCACACCCTCACTGACCGTATACCTTGACCCCTGACTCCCTCCACACTATCACCCCCCAGTCACTCCGTCTAATTAACAGTACAAAACCATGGCTCAGCGCCTGTAGCACAGTGGTTATGGGCCAGCCACATACACCGAGGCTGGTGGGTTTGAATCCAGCTCGGGCCAGCTAAACAACAATGACAACTGCAACCAAAACATAGCCAGGCGTTGTGGCGGGTGCCTGTAGTCCCAGCTACTTGGGAGGCTGAGGCAAGAGAAATGCTTAAGCCCAAGAGTTTGAGGTTGCTGTGAGCTGTGATGCCAAGGCACTGTACCTAGGGCGACATAGTAAGACTTTGTCTCAAAAACAAACAGTACAGAACCTGTCTCAGTAGGAACAGGCCTCTAGATGCCAAGCATGAGGGTAGGCATAAAGAAAGGAGTAGAGGGAATGAAGCCATCATCTGTAAATCCAAGATAGAACTTACATGGAGAAGGAAAATAATAAGAATTATTATTCTTATAATATCAGTGATGGCTGCTACTCAGTACTTGCCCAATACTGTTACACTCCTTAAGGATTCATGCCAATGTCTCAGGGAGGGGACAGACCTCTTCTCTACACCCACAGTACAAGGAAGAGGAACCCACCAGTGTTCTGCCCCACCCACACAGATAGGGACCTGGGCCAGTCTGTGACAGTCCTAGCAGTGGGTAGGCACTGTGGAGGAGGTGAGGGTTTGGGGACAGCTGATCCACACTTAGAACCTTGATGTAACTTCCTGAGATTCCCCTTAGTGACGCTAGCCAGCATCCAGAGGTCAGGGAACAGTTTCATGGCCCGGATGGTCTTTCCTCATGAATTGGTCCCAACAGTTTCATGACCTGGGTGATCTTTATACTACAGAAGTCCCTTCTGTTCACAATGTCCCGAGTTTTGCCCACCTCCAGACTAGTTTAGGCAGGGACCAATATATATCAGACAGAGCCTGACCAGGAAAGAAGGGCATCTGTGGAGCTAGGAGCCTCCCAGACCCCTGCATTTGCCTCATGAGTTGGTGAGGGTGTGTCAGCACAGGAATGTACCTGTATTTACACATGCAGCATTAGTATGTGTTTGGCCATGAACATCAGCATGCTTTGGGACAGGCAAGCCACAGGGAATCAACGTCCCTTGGGGTTAGGCGTGTCTAGGTAACATTTTGAATATTCATATATTAGAATGGGTACCTCAGCGTTTGTATCTATGTAACCTTTATGTCGGTTCCTGAGAGTAACTGGGTCCAAGTTTCATTGCCTCACTGTGCATGTTTATACACTTTTAACAGTATGTATGTGGCTGTGTCATCTCAGATCCAAATGCATATTACAACATACATGTATTATCACCGTGTTCTGGTTGTCATAATACGGGCTTGGGAGTTAGTCAGCAGATTTTTGATGTCACATGGTGGATGGTGCAATTTCTCCTGCTAAGATCTTAAGACCATTAAGAACAATCAACCATATTACCCAGTATCACAACAGGTCACCCTGCCATGGGGGCTGGGGACTGAGAAGCTGAGCTCTCAGAGGACCAAGCTCTATCAGCAATCTTGCTCCTGTGAGTGGTCAAGCTCTTTCTGGCCACTCCCATTTCTCAGAAGGAGACATTGAGGACAAGTGGCCACCAAGGTCATGCTGAGTCTGGGGAGAGGAAAGTAAGTAAAAGCCTGGAGGCAGAGAGGGGAACAGAGAAAAGGTGGAGGTACCAGACCTCATCCACCCCTTCCCACCATAGATGGAGAGCACCTGGGACCACAGCTGCTCTGCTGCCTCCCCCACCCTCGACCCTAGTCCCAGCCCACTCCCTCTCCTCCCTCCCTCAGTCCCAGTCCTAGCCTCCCTCCTCCACCCCTCCTCACTTTCTCCCTGGCTCTGGCTCTCTCTCCAACGGGCACATGTCAGAGAACATTATGTGCACCGCAGATTTGCATAATTCAAGAAGCATCAAATTAAATTTGCATAATTCCTTTGATTACACTTGTTATTAAATGTAAGTGACATTGATTTACAAAATGGCCCAATATAAGGTTAATAGCAAATGTCACCTTCCAACAGGGTGAGTGTGTGTGAGTGAGTGTGTGAGTGTGTGCTGCAGGGGCGCAGGAGGATGGACCCGAGTCCTCGCATTTCCACCAGGTTCAGCTGCTCCCTGAGACTCCTTGTCCTTCCCCTTGGGTGGCCCAGGCTCTCAGGCCCTCCCCAGGTTCTGAGTCCTGACAATAAGGGGAACAATTTGCTGTTCAATCCCACCTTTTCTCCCCTTTCTTCCAGGGCTAGAGCTACTGAGGGTGTGATATGGAGTCAAAGGGAGAAGATTCGAGTCGTGGTTAGTGGTTAGGGCAGCTAGGGAACAGAATTTGCCCCAAATTTATGACATAGGGTGAGTCAATAAAAGGATGAGGGGTGACTTCTGATCTGAGTGCGAATGGGAGACAGCACAGGCTGGGTGGCAGAACGTGAGAGAACTGAGTTCCCAAAGCACTGGGCATGGGGCGGTGAGGACTCTGCGGACAGTAATGTGAACATACCCACTGGGCAACAAGGAGACCTAGGTTCAAGACCATGAGGACTCAAAAGCCCAACAGGGAGAGTTCCAATGAACAAAGACTGGGGGGAGAGATCCACAACTTGGTGTCTGAGTCATTGTGACCTGCCTTGGAAGCTCAGAGAGAGAGGGAGGGGTGGAAGCCTCATTCAACTACTCCTCAGCAAGGGACAACATTCTCCTCAGGACATCAGGACAGGATTCAGAAACTAAAGGAGCGGGGAACAGAGCCACTCTTTAAAACTGTGAAGGACAAGGACACAGAAGTACACACAGCAGAACACAGACACCCCTCCCACATCTGGATATGCACCCCCATACACAAATCTACATAGCACCCCCACGTACATACACACATCTGCATCTGTACCTCACATATACATGCACACATCTGCATATGCACCACTACACAAACACACACCTGCATATGCACCCCCACATATACATGCACATATCTACATATGCACTTCACACATGTGCATACACATATCTGCATGTGCACCCCACACATACATGCACACATCTATATATGCCACACATACAAACATACACGTGCATATGCATCTCCACATATACATACACACATCTGCATATGTACCTCACCTATGTACATATACACATCAGCATATGCACCCCCACACATGCTTGCACACATCTGCATATGCACCCCTACACATACATACACACACCTTCATATGCACCCCCCCGCATACATGCACACATCTGCATATGCACCCCCACACATACATACACACAACTTCATATGCACCCCCACACATACATACACACACCTATGTATGCACCCCCACACATACATGCACACATCTGCATATGCATCCCCACACATGCTTGCACACATCTGCATATGCACTCCTACACATACATACACACACCTTCATATGCACCCCCACATATACATACACATATCTGCATATGTACCTCACATATGCACATATACACATCTGCATATGCACTTCCACACATACACAGATATCAGCACAGATGTACGTGTGGATACATGCATGGTTGTGGGAATACATAGCCACATGTGAACATGGAGGGACATCAGGACCCAAATGTACCTGTGGACTGTGTTACAAAGTCAGATATGTGGATGGTTGGTCACCAAAGCACATGAAAATGAAAGCTCACAGGTACAGAAACATACAGACATATACACACTTTCAAGTAAGTGACAGTGAAAACTTAGACAAGCATGCCCTCTCACCTCAGGAATGTACTTCCTTCCCCAGAGGGTCTTCCCATTGCCTCCCAGAACCTGCAGGAGTTGGAGAGGAGAGGGTTGGGGAGACAGGTGGTAGCTGTACCTGCCAGCTGCCACCTTTATGGGAGCAAGTGGACAATCTCAAGGAAAGGCCCTTCCAGCGTCCCTGAGAGCCTCCTCTAGAGCTGCCTTCCCCTCTCCCCTTGTGCAGGGTCCCTTCCCTCTTTCTTAATCTGCCACTCTGTGTGTGTGTGTGTGTGGGGGGGCATGTGTGCATGTATGTGTGTTGGGAGGGGACAGGGCCTTGCTATCCATTCTCTCCCTGGGTGAGAATATTGACAAGGTGCTAACTAATTATTAAACCCACTGGCCCCTTTAAACAAGGAAGGAGAATTATGGGCAGGACTATGGGGGACAGGCCCCTTCATAGGCCCACTGAGCGGAGAGGTAATATCAGGACTGAATTCCAGACACACCTGAGAGCCAAACTCAACCATCATTGCCTTGAGGAGAGATAAACTGGGGAGCTCAAACCTGGAAGTAGGTTGTGGAATAAAATCTGTACTAAACCCACAAGGACACACACTTGAATAAGACCCACGGTTCACATGGGGACACATACAACACACAAAGATGTACAAATACATCCACAAATAACTGCAGGACAGACATTAGATTACACCCCCAAACCTTTTCCTTACACAGATTCACACATTCTTGCAGTATGATAATCACAATGGTTGAGAATGAGAGTCTTAGAATCACACGGAACTGGGTTCAAATCTCAACTTTACCATCTGCTAATCGAGTAGCCTTCAGAAACTTACCAGATCATTCAGAACTTCTATTTCCTTATCTGCTAAATGGGGATAACACTATTACCTTCCCTGTGAAGCTGCTGTGAGTATGAATGAGAAGATAAATGGCATATAGTAGATGAGAGGGAGAGGCTTTGCATTTAGCTGCTGGTGGTGCAGTTGTTATTTACTGAGAACCTTCTATGTGCCCAACAGACCCTGGGGATAGAGTGATAAACCAACTGACAGTAGTGGGGACCCCCTCATTCATCCTCCCTAAGAGGCAAGTGCAGCAGAATCCTGAACAGGTGGCCTCTGGAATCTGAGGGCTGGGCAGGGCATTGTTTTGTCATCTGGTGGGGGGCAAATCCACTCTCCAACCACGAAAAAGGTTTTTGAGGTACTAAAAGTTACTCTCCCTTTCCCTGAGCTGTCTTTTCTGTTTCTACATCTAGTCTAGTCCTTTCCTGACTTGCAAATCCCGAGTTCCCACCTGAACACCCCAAGCCCACCATCAAGTCTTGGTTTTTAGCCTATCAGTTGCAGACCTCCCAGCCGCAGTCAGGTGCACAGAGTGCAAGAAGTGTGTGCACATGTGTAGGTACAAGGACTTCTCTTAGCTTCTTTGTCCAGAGTAGGCTCCACTCACATCCTCCTGCCCTAACCAGGAGGGAACACTGCTGCCGGTCTCCTAATTAGCAAATCCACAGGCTCCTCTCAGCATTTCTTTGCTTTGACCTCTGCACATTTGGCAGCAGCTCCACCCTTCCTCCTTGAAACCAGTTCTTTTCTGGATTTGCATGACATTGCACCTCCCAGGTTTCCCTCCTCCACCTTTTCTGGCCTTCTATCAGCCTCCCTGATTTCTTCCAACCCCCAAACTGTACCTATGCCCCACAGTTCTTCATTCTTTACTCAAACCTATTTTTTCCCTTCTCTGTCTTTCCTGAGCTCTATCAATCCCAACTTGACCTGTACTTTCTCTGGAAATAAACACCCAATTGACATTTCTAACCCCAAATTCTTATCTCCCAAATGACAGGTGGGAATTTCCACCTGTCTGTTTCAACTGGTACATCAAATTCACCATGTGCAAACCTGAACGCATTCATTTCTTTGGCAAACATTCCTCAAACACTTATGATGTGGAGACACTGTGCCCAGCATGGAGGATACCACGTGAGGGACACAGTCCCTGCCCTCAAACAGCCTTGTGTCTAATGGGCTCCCCTCCCCCATCTCCTCCTCATTCCTTCATTCTGTCCTCCTTCTAATTAAGCCTCTGAATCATCTGGACACCCCTTTTCTCCCCTTCCTCCTCAGTCTATTGATTGTCAGATCCTGGAAAATCTTTGTCCTCATTGCCACTGGCAAATCAGACCCTTTCCTCTCTCTCTCTTTTTTTTTTTTGACCCTTTCCTTTCTTTCCTCCTGAGCAGTCAGTCTCCTCAGCACTGTCCCATCACCCTAACTAAACTAATTTACCCAAAGCACAGGTCTCATATGGGTTGAATTATGTCCCCCTCCCAATTTGTTAAAGTCCTAACCCCTGGTACTTGTGAATGTGACTCTTTTTGGAAACATAATCTTTGCAGGTGTAATTAAGATACAAGTTAAGAAGAGGTCACACTCAGATAAGGTGGACCCTTAATCTAATATGACTGGTGTCCTTACAGGAAGAGGAGAATGTCATGTGAAGACACAGACACGCAGACACAGAGGGGAGACACCCATGGGAAGATAGAGGCAGAGGGGGAAGTGATGCTGCCACAAGCCTGGGGACAGCTGGGGTGACCAGAAGCTGGAAGAAGAGAGAAAGGATCCTCCCCTAGAGGCTTTGAGGGCATATCACCCCTCTGATACCTTGATTTTGGACTTGGAGCCTGCAGAAATGTGAGAGAATGAATTTCTGCTGTTTGAGCTACTTAGCTTCTGGTATTGGTTATGGCAGCCTTAGGAGATTAATACAATGCCACAGTGGGAATCTTTAGTGGCTCCCACTATATAAGGTGTGCAAAAAGTTCGTGTACAACTTCAAATTGCACACGAACTTTATCAACACCCTGTATACTAAAATCTAACTTATCTTATGATGATAGTCATTGCTTCAAAGTATTATTTTTACATATCATTTCATTCAATTTTCACCACAGTCCTAAGAAGTAACTATTTTAATTTCATCCTATATTTTACAGATAAGGAAACTGAAATGTAGAGAGCCAGGTTAAGTGGCCAGGATCATACATCTTAGGCTGAGGTCCTAAAGCCTTTGCCCTTAACCGTAGTCAATTTTGTCTCCAGTCAAGACAGGCCCACAAATTTATCATTTTGACTCCATTTCTAACTCCTCTCTTGCACATATTCTGAGTTTGGCCAAATGGTCTATTTGCTGTTCCTTCAAGGAGCAAGTCAAATGTCATTCTCCCAACTGGTAATCTAGAGAGAAGCGATCCCTTTGTGATTCCTTTCTTATTGCCCCTAACCATGCCTGATGCGTCTCTGGCTGTGGCCCACGGCTCAGCATAGTGCCTGGCATGCACCTGGCCTGCCAGAAAGGATTTCACATCGACGTCTTGTTCCTTCCTTTGAGGAAATCAGCATTACAGATGTCAAGGGCATGGACTTCGGAGTCAAACAGACCTGCTTTGAATACAAATTCTAGGGCTAACTAGTCTGAGACCAGAATCTGAGTTTACTCACCTGTAAAATGGGGGTGATAATTCTTACCTCACAGACTTAAAGAATAGAAGGACAGACATATAAGTAGACATAGTTGTTGCAGGGAGCCACATGAGGAATAGTGGTCTCTCCTTTTGGAAACCAACACATGGTCTCAGAGAGTCTTCTAATCCTTCCCCGGTCTGACCAGAGTCACCTGGTTCTGGACTGAACACCTGAATTGTGGATACCATTCTGGGTCCTTTTCTTGGATCCTTCACAAAGGAGCTGAGAGTGGAGTTGATCCTCCCTGGTGATAGCAGCTGTGAGTGAAACCCCAGAGACAAGCATCCTGGAGCCCATGATTCTGAAGGTTCCTAAAGCTCAGAACCAACTCTGCCCTTCCTACTCTTTGATTATTTGAACCTTCCTTTGCTTACAGGAAACATCCCCACCCCTTCCTACAGATTCCTCTCCTGTAGATTCCTCCCTTTGAGTAAACTAATTCAAATTGCTCTCTTACCTTTCAAATCCAAATGAGTCCAGACCAATACAACACACAAAGGAACTGACACACAGTAGGGGCCCAAAAATTGCTACTTCCCTGTCCCAGGCAAGAAGCCACCATGATCCTTGGTCCCAGAGAGGGTCTCCTTTGGGACTGTCCTAGAGAGGAGTGGATAGCCTGGCCAGGTCCTGATGCTCAAAAAGCTACAGCTCTTCATGTCACTATGAAATCCTAGGAATTTCATTCCTATCTTTTGATTACTAGCAAAAGCAAACAAGCTGAGGTAAATTTTAAAGACAGGAAAAAACTTATAAAACTATAAATGGGGGCTAGCATTAACAGATAAAAACAGAGGTTTGAAAAATTCTACAGAGGTGATAAACTTGGGTAGAAATGGAACCATTACAGATGATTTAAAACCTGGGATCACTGGGCAGACATTTCCCAGTTGGATCACAGGCAAGGCCGTCTGTGTGTTCGTTTGTGTGGTCCTAACTGCCCCTCCATAATGCTTTGCTCAAGGAAAGCCTGGCATCCACTAGACAGTGGAGCCTCCTGTGCTGGTGACAGACCCACCTCGAATGTACAATGGAAAGTGATGTTTGCTTAAAGGCAGGTATTGAAAGTAATTGCCTCTGAAAAAGGAAGTTGGTGGGGACACAGCAAGAGGGGGATTTTCACATTTTACTCCGCATACTTCTCTGTATTGTAATCTTTTACTTCAAACATATGGTGTAATTTAAAAAATATTTAGAAAAAGCAGAACGTGATCTTACTGTGTGTGAGCGGCAGTGCCGTGGGAGTGTGTGTGCCTGGCTCCTGCAGAGATCCTCTGTGCGCCCTCCTTCTGCTCCTTTTCCGCCGCAGCTCAGCGGGCTCCTTTTCTTGGGTACAAACTACCAGCTCGGGTGTTTAGCTGAGAGTGCTGCCTGCTGCAGCCCCGGCCCCAGGACCAGGGGGGCGGGGCAGCTCCGTCTGCTTCCCATATGGGGACATTGTCTGTCCCTGCCTGAGGGCCACCTCCCTCCCGCCTCACATGGTCCCCTTGCTGTCTCCTGCTGGCCCAAGCCCCGGCCTGCATCTTCCCTTTTCATTAGCCTCCTAGTGGTAGCCCTGGGCAGGACACAGGGGGCTGGGATCTGTTCCTCTTCTACAGCCCTGGAGCCCCTGGCCAGCTCACCCTGGACTCTTCCCAGCCCGAAGTTTCAGCCTCACATGTACACACAGCATATATGTGGAAGGAGCTCCAAGCTGGGCAGGGCCGCTGGTTTCATTGGTGCCCCTGCTGGCCCTGGCTCAGGCCTCAGGGGATAAGTGCGGAGGAGGTCACAGTTGTCCCTGTTCATCTTGCAGCCCCCCATACATTGTATTTCTAGGCCTGATGGGAATGAGGGTGGGGTCTTCCACAGTCACTTAGGGCTGGGAGCTTTCCCTCAGAGGGTAAATTTAGGGAGTATAGGAGCAGGAGAACATGCTGACCTCTGCAATGCCCTGACCCTGCAGGACAGGGTCACTGGGGTTTGTCTTTAGAGATACATTTCCACAACACCTCCTTCCAGATATTCAGGGACAGACCACTGAACAGGGCACAGTGTCCAGGAAAGATTAAAAGACACACACACCAATGGCTCAGCTCAGCTGTCACCAGGCCCCCCACTGGAAACCTCGCGGACAGCCACACTCCTCACTTCTCTCACCAGATGTGCTCTTCCCCACCTCTCCTCTGCCCACCACTCAAGGCCAGGGCTAGCCTTCCCTCTTTCAGAAGCTTCCTCCCAGTCCACCAGTTTCTTCTGAACTTCTCCAGCACATAGTGCTGCTCCACCCACAGTTTCTGATTATTTAGTTAGATGAAGGGAGGGAGTCTAAGAATTTACATTCCTAACAAGTCCCCAGATGATGCTGAAGATGCTGCAGGCTCTTCTGCAGGGGTGAGGATTCTTTTTTTGAGACAGAGTCTCACTATACTGCCCTCGGTAGAGTGCCATGGCATCACAGCTCACAGCAACCTCGAACTCTTGGGCTTAGGTGATTCCTTTTTTTTTTTAAATTTAATTTAATTTTTTAATTTATTTATTTTAATTGTTAAATCATAGCTGTGTACATTAGTGCAATCGCCTGTACCCATTCTAAGATGCACCATAGATGTGGCCCCACCCATTACCTTCCCTCCACCAAAACCTCCCCCTTCCCTTCCCCTTCCTTGGCCCTTTCCCCATAGCCTTGTGCTATAGTTGGGTTATAGCCTTCATGTGAAAGCTATAATTTAGCTTCATAGTAGGGCTGAGTACATTGGATACTTTTTCTTCCATTCCTGGGATACTTTGCTAAGGAGAATATGTTCCAGCTCCATCCATGTAAACA
>CAUYPK010101981.1:0-24220 GCA_963574355.1 Loris lydekkerianus | reverse complement strand
CCAAACAAAAACTCAAAAACAAACAAATCAAGATATAGCACTAATAGAATTAAAATTGCTCACCTCACAAAAATTGATTGCCTCACAAATAAGTATGTGATTCAGGGGTCTGGAGGGCAGGGGACAGAAAATTGCTTTATATACCTATAGTACTATTTGATGTTGTAAATTCTGTACATAAGTCACTTGGATAGAAATTAAATTAAGATAAAATCTATTTAGGTAAGTTTTGAGTGTTCTTTTGTTTCTTATATGAGCTATCTCAGCTCTGCCCACTAGCTAGCTCTGCTACTCACTGCCCAGGGAGTGGGGAACCACAAAGGAACGTGGGATGGACATTCCATCTGCCTGTGAAGAAGTGGATAAAAGGTTTTAATTAAGCTTCTGAGTGAGTGCTGCCATGAAGCAGTGAAAGAGAGCAAGTCATTGCTCTTTCAAAATCCTGTTTCTCACGTGCCTGGAGGAGAAGTGGTGATTTTACTAAGGATATTTTTGTGAATCTACAGGTAAGAGATCTGGGATTTCCTTTCCAAGCAAATCTCATCAGTGCCAATCATCCAGACTGGTGGAGACCATCAACTTTGTGAATGAAATGTCCAGGAGGCTCCAAGATGATGCTGTGCTTTCCAGCACAAATGGCAAAGCTTTCCCCAATCTGGGGTTTCCATAGTGTCCACCTGAGGAAGGCCAAGGTCGTGGCTCCGCTCATGTGGGCCTCCAATTCCACGGTCTGGAGCTCTTCCTTGCTAAATACTTTTTATTGGCAGATTCAATGCAAAAAGTTCTTCCTGGAGAATTCTCTTTTAACAAGAAGGCGAGTCATGGTGGGATAACTAGGGCCTCTTTCTTTTCCATCAGTACTCCAAGCAAACTCTGATGAAGCATCAGAAAAATCCTCCAGACACAGAGCTTCTCTAACCAGGCTATGGAATCCAAGGCTGCATAATTTGCAGAACCCAGTTTCCACAAGATGATAATTCACTGCCTCTTATGAACAAATTAGCAAGGACTTTAAGACAAGTGAGAACAGAGCATGAAACCAAACAACAGGGTCATGAGTGACTGCACAGGTCACAGCCCACAGAGCAGCCCAGGGTGCATAGTCTGATGAAAACTGTGTCTGGTTTGGGGCGAAGGTCCACATTTTCTGTTTGTTCATTACAAGCTTGTATCATGGTTACCCCCTGAGAGATAAAATCTCCATGTATCTGAAACCTAGGCACGCTCTCCCCTTGGATAAGAACGGTGAAGGTCTGTGAGTAGGGAGGAAGGGAGCTCAGAGCAGAGGCTGCGTTTCTGCCTCAGCAGCTCTCCAGTAGGGAGCCTTATAAATCAGGGCAGTTTGGGCTGCTGCCTGGCACTGCCATCCTTCCCCTTCCCATCTGCAAATCCAGAAAGCAGAAACCTTGCTCCTTTGAGGAAAATGTTTTGATAGCTTTTCCAGGTAATATTTTTTTTTTTTAAAAAAAGGAAAGAATTAAAAGCCTTTGTACTTCCATGCGATTTCCCCTAGGAGCATTTGGGTTGTATTTTGACAGCATAGATTGTACTGACCCTCTCTTGGGAAGTTTCTAGCTCTAAAAAACAAGAACCATACACATAAGCATGTTTCATCTTCGTGAATATCAGACCCTGGGCAAGATGCGGAACCGAAATCGTCACTGTGAGAAATGGACGTTGACTCCGTAATACGCTAAACTTTGGCCTGTCTTTGAGTTTTCCCCATTAGCTCATATTGGAAAATGGAAACGTCAAAGGCAGTAAATAAATATTAGAGGCTTTGGCGGTCAGATTCTAAGTAAATTGCATCTACCTAAAATATTGAGTAATTTTTTCCCCCAGGCTAATTAAGAACTGTCTAATTTTTAGCCTTGAAAGTAATGTTAGGGGAAAGGGGTCATTTTACTGAGTTTCCACATCTTCAGAGTGGGTCAGTTGTCTTATTGTTTGTTTGCCGGAGTTAACCGTAATGGGTAAGTGAAGATAAGGCAAAGGGAATCTGATCTGAGATCCTGCCCAAATGACCTCTGTCATTCTTTGAAGAGAGAAAGAGCAGCTGTCAAGGAACTTTCCATCCCTCCCATCACCTTCTTGAAAGCCAGTTCTGAATCTATATCCTACATCCTTGAAATTAGATCTCCACCTTGCCTGTCCTTGTCTCTTACCTTCTCAGACAGGATTCTATTTGTTTGCACCTGATCATCCTTTCATTTGTAAGAACCATTTCATGTTTCTCTTACATGTATGAGACATTCACCTTTGCTGGAGTACAATCTTTGAGAGAGGTTTGGGTCTCCCAGACTGTGCCCCAGGGTCCCCACAGTCCTCTCAAACTGCTGTCCCCTCTAACTGCCTCTCTTGTTCTGTCAGGGTTTGGCACTAATCACCAACATCAATGCATTGTTTGCTAAGGGGAAACCTTGATTAAAAATACGTGACCATTTTATGTACAGAGAAATAACTTAAGTAAAAAATTTTTTTTCATAATACCTGATAGCAAAGGGTGTGCTTATATTGTAAAAACATATTAGATAAATTCATGATAAGCCACAGTGGTTGTTAAACAAGCATAGCTAAGATTAAGATAATGGCCATGATAAATGGCTTAAAATAAACAATAAAATGTGCAGATTTTAAAAGGAATGTGGTAAATGGAAAGAGCAGAAGATAAGGAATCAGGGTATTGATGTTCTTGATCCGGGTTGCAGCTCCAGGGTCCTCATCTTAAGGGGAGTGAATACGGCCTTTATGAATTCTGTAAGATTTAATATCCTCAGTTGCTTTTCTTTTTAAAAGTTGTTTTTAAGCTTATATTCCTTACACCAACCTTAAACAATGCAGAACTTTTGAGTAAAAAGCAAACAGTCTCTTTACACTCCCCCCCTTACTCCTTCTTCCCTTGTTTCTATGCACCCCACATGTGTCCTCATACGCATGTAAAGATGAGGATGGGGGCACACAAATGATACCAAGATATACATATTGTTTAGAGCTTTATTGTTTTCAATGAATAACTGCTGTATTTTTACGTAAAATTCAAATCCAAAACTGCAAAAATAAATAAATAAATAAATTTGGGGGCGGCACCTGTGGCTCAAAGGAGTAGGGCGCTGGCCCCATATGCCAGAGGTGGCAGGTTCAAGCCCAGCCCTGGCCAAAAACTGCAAAAATAAATAAATAAACAAAATAAAATTCAAATCCATGTCATCCTCCTCATGGGCTGCATAATATTCTATGAAAGAGATATTTCGTAATTGTTTATTTTTTAAAATCCATTTCAGATGCTTCTTATTTTTTGCTCCTACTTGTGGTGCTTCCAGGAACATCCTTACACATCTTCCTAGAGTGTGTACGTGAATACTTTTGAAGGACAGTTTCTAGAAGAATTTCTGGATCAGAGAATTCGCACATTTTTAATCTTAATGAGTATCATCAAATGACTTCTCAAATTATTTTTATCCTCCTACAGACAGTGTATGAAAGTGCCCATGTTGGTTTGGTGCCTGTAGCTCAGTGAGTAGGGCGCCAACCACATACACCAAGGCTGGTGGGTTTGAGCCTGGCCTAGGTCTGCTAAACAACAATGGCAGCTGCAACCAAAAAAATAGCCCAGTGTTGTGGCGGGCGCCTGTAGTCCCAGCTACTTGGGAGGCTGAGGCAAGAGAATCGCTTAAGACCAAGAGTTTGAGGTTGCTGTGAGCTATGATGCCACAGCACTCTACCTAAGGGGACATAGTGAGACTCTGTCTCAAAAAAAAGAGAGAAAGAAAGAGAGAGAGAGATAAAGAGAGAAAGAAAGAAAGAAAGAAAGAAAGAAAGAAAGAAAGAAAGAAAGAAAGAAAGAAAGAAAGAAAGAAAGAAAGAAAAATGTCCATATCCTCGCAGCTTTACTAACACTGGGTGTTACCATGCTTTTTATTTTTTGCATCTCTTACAAGTAAAAAATGACAGGGTTGAATTTTCAATTTCCTGTGTTTTAATTTCCACTCAATTGAGTATTAATAAAGAGAAAAATCTTATAAGTTGTTGATCTGGGGGTATCTTCCTTCTCTTTTGTACGTGTTGACCTTATCAAATGTCTGATAGTCCTTTGCTGATCATTCCTGCTTACAAATGAATTCATTCAGCGATATCAGTGATCGGGTTATATCCCACAAGCCTTTCCCCAGAAATTGGAGGGCCCTGGTAGAAGTGAGCAATGCATGGCAGGGAGCTGGCCCAAAACTTTGTCATTTCTAGGGAAGGGAGGCTTTGTTCTGGAGAGCCTTTATTTTACTTCTAAGAGGAGCTGCCTTTTTGGTTTTTTCCTTCTTCCCGTGCTATTGTACATGTTTCAGGCCCAGCTTCTCTCTCTCCTGCCTCAACATCTAAACCAGAAGCCTCCTCCACAGATCCTTCACTTTATTCAAACAGCAGCCCTAGGAGCTTTGGTCTGGAGACTAACCCCTTGAAGCTAATCAGACAGTCCCTGTGGGCCAGGAGGGAGACGGCTGTGGCTGTCCCAGCTCCTCTGCAGACAGGCCTTCTTTCATTGCCCACCTAGGACTGCCACAGCCCGCTCCTGCTCTAAGTATCAATGTCACGGAAGTTTTGGTAGCAGCCACCTCCCACTCTCAACTCCTCTTGAGTTTCAATCGCTCAGTCCACCAAATCCAGTAGTTTTCAACCCGGGGCAATATGCGAGGTATGCTTAGAAACATCGTATAATGTGAAGGACAGTCCTCCACACCAAAGAATTATCCAGTCCAGATTGTTGATAGAGCTGAGTTGGAGGAGCCCTGCTTTAATCCTATCTATTTTGTTTTTTTAGTACATCCTTTCCTGTTTCCCTATGCTTATGTGGCTTTATTCTTTTAAAATATATTTCTTAACAATTTCAATGAGATTTGGGAGGGAGTATGTCTGCTGTAACAAAGCACCATAAAATGGCTTATCAACAAAAGGAATTGACTTCTCAGGACTCTGGAGGTTGGAAGTCCAAGACCAGGGTGTTGGCCTGGTCAAGTTCTAGTAAGGGTCCTCTTTGGGGTTGCAAGTGCCAACTTCCTGACATATCTTCACATAGCAGAAAGAGGGTGAGAGAGCTCACCCTTATGATCTAATCATCTTCCAAAGGCTCTACCTCCTAATACATCACACAGCAGGTTAAGAATTCACCACATAAATTTGGGAGAAACACATTCAGTCCATTACAGAGGACAAATATTTTCATGAGTTTGGTCTGCTGCCATGAATGTGAAGCTTTCATTTTATATCTTTCCATATAAAATTCAAATCCATGTCATCCTCCTCATGGGCTGCATAATATTCTATAAAAGAGATATTTCATAATTATTTCTTTATTAAAATTCATTTCAAATGCTTCTTATTTTTTGCTCCTACCTGTGATGCTTCCAGGAACATCCTTGCACATCTATCTTTGAGCGTGCACATGAACACTTTTGTCTATGATTTTAATAATATACCTTAGGTAGAGGACACATTTCTTAAACACTCATCATGCACACCATGTACATGTACTCTTTAGTCAGGGTCAAGCTTGAGGACTATGGAACTAGTTCACATTTTACCCTTTAACTCTTCTCTTCCCACCATAGTTTTGCACAAATCATATCTGACTAAAATTAATGCACAAAGCAGTCTTAAAGGGCCCCCATTTTTTTAAGTATCCATACATTTGTAAGGGCTTTGTGTCACCGGGGTAAAGATTGTTTCTACCCTACTTTGTTGTCTTGGTGAAAGTGGAGCACTTGTAGGCTGCTTGTGCTTCAGGGCTATGTTTCTAAATTTGATGTTCAAAAATGAGAGCTCAAGTGCCCAGGAAAACAGAAGGTTGGAACTGAGAGGAAGCTGTAGATCATGTGGTCTGGGGTTCATTGTTACATTCGAGGCCTCCATGAAGCACATATTAGGTGATATCTTCCCATGTAGACTGTGGGCTCAGCCATGAGACTTGTTTTGGCCACCAGGACATCAAAGTCCTAAAATTTCTGAGGTCCCATGATTAGGCAGGGCAATAATGGGTTCATTTTTAGGCAGAACTACCAAGGCATAGTATTATCGGTTGGATAATACTATGTCCCCTCAACATTTCACATATTGAAGTCCTAATCCCTAATATTGTGACCGTATTTGGAGATAAGTTCTTTAAAGAGGTAATTCAGTTAAAATGAGGTCATTGGGGTGGGACCCTAACCCTAAGACTGAGTCTTTAACGTGTATGCATTTGAAAGGAGCAGATGAAAGCTGCTCCTCCAAGCCAGCCTAATTGGAGAGAATTCCAGTTTAGAGGTAAGGGCCGGCCTCAGAGCGAGTGGGGGAGGATGCACAGAGGAGGGGCGGGCAAGGAGGAGAAGGGTTCTTTTTTATCAAAATGTGGGCCTCCCCACCGTCATTCCTCTTCAGCTGCTGCCTCACAGATGGACCCTTTAATTGAATTTTCTTACAGGCCTGGGGGAGGGAGTCATTTCAAGTCCAGAGAGCAATTGAAGTGAAGCCGATGATGGCTTTGGTTTCTTTTCATTCAGGAGCTGAGGGCCAGGTGGGGTTGTCCGTCGTGGGGTTTTTGTCTTATTTCTGCTACTCTCTCCTACCTTTCCAAACACCTGAATTTTTCCACCTCTTAAGAATCCCCACCCAGGGTTATTTTGCTATCTAGTGAATCTAGTCATCAAGGTAAGCTCAGAAGAAGAAAAAAGACGAGGCTTTTTAAATTCCATTAGATTCAGCAACCCTTTCCTGAGCACCTGCTGTTTGCCTAGGCCTGAGTTCACCTCTGAGGAAGGTAAGAAGCTGGAGGCCTGCCTTCTGAGAAATTACGCCCAATCAGGAAGAATGCTTTTAAAAATGAAAGTGAAAAGCAAAGCAAAGTAAACACCCAATAAACAAAATCAGTGAAGGATAATGGAACAAGGCGTGAAGTTGTGAACTGAATATCCCATAGGACTAAAATGTATGGCTGAGTAAAGCAGAATGAGAGTCAGAGGCATGGAGGACATTTAATTTGGATGATAGCCTGTAAATTGGTTGGTGGATAAAAATGCACCTATAGAATTCTGAGCACCCCTCTCTGGCAGGGGAAAAGCAACAGAGCAGGACATACTCAGAATAAAAGAGAAAAATAAGGTCCAGTTCTGAAGCTGTTGTGAAAATAGCGAGGATGTGTGTGCACTGAGCAAGATTCCACAGGGTATCCTGTAGGTTCAAGTGCAATTCCCAGGAATACTGGGAAGAAATCTCAACATCCACCTGTCTATACCTTCAGCTAACACGGTAGATGACCATGCGGTAGGGAATTTGGTGGTATGGAGGAAAAGAAAATATGTCACCACAAACAGCATACATTTGTTTATTCATTCATCAGTATCTATCCTATTTCTGACTCTTTGCTCAGGTCTGGAGATACAAAGTCAAATACCACATGGACCCTGAGGGTTACGGAGGCTGCGGAGAGCTATGTAGGCACACTTACTTCTTTCCGTAGTATTTTATAGCAAGACAACTTAAATTTGGGCAGAGTCCCTAAAGGATTCGGTAGGTGAGGGAAGGATACGAACTGGCTCTTTTTAATAGATATCCCTCAATACAAAACATTTTAAATAAATCAGGAAACTCACGAATTCTTTGTGCTGTCCTTTGGTGGCAACCACGTGAGGAATAGCAGGCCTCCTCTGGTGCTCAGGGGATCAACACTGAAACTCCTAGAAGGGGAGACAGGACAGAGAAGGCCAGAGCTGCGCTTCACAAGAGGGCATGGATTCGGTAGGAAAGAGGAGAGTCGTTTTGAGTAGATCACTACTCTCTGGCAAAAGTGTCACAGTGAGAATGAGAATGGTCATAGAGAGAGAGATGGCCAGTCCGTCAGGCCAGAGGAATTGTGTCCACAAATATAGGGAGAAATATATAGGCAGGTGAAGTAAAACTGTCAAGGCAAATTCTCACTTGTGTGAAGAATTTAGTTATTCCTACAGGAAAAAAAAAAAAAAAAAGAAAAGGAAAAACAGAAAAAGTGACTTTATCTAATTCCTGCTTTAACTAGTTACTTTCATTTTGATGACGCATCACAGTCATCTCGCCACCTTCATCCCCTGATCTTCACATGAAGTAGGAAATTGCATCCATGTTAGAGGAAAGGAAATGGAGGTTCACACAGCATGAGGGACTCACCCTGGGCCCCACAGCTAGAGTGGGGGTGGAACTGAGGGACACAGCCCATTTCTTGCACAAGCAAGAGAACGGTGGGAGAACGGGGCAGGGCCTACCTCCTCTCGTTCAGTCCCTCAGGTAATCTAGGTGTGACTGGACACGTGGTGACCAGTGGGAAGCTGAACGAAGCCCGCCAGAAAGCACTGAGGTCACTTTTCTAATGAGCAAGCTGCACCCCAGCCAGTCCTCTCGGGCTGGTCGGTCCTAATCTTTTCCTGGTGACAGGTTCCGTTCAAGTGTGCATTACACCACCTGCTGTGGCAAGCACTTTACATTCATTGCTTCAATTAATTCTCACACCAACTCTTGAAAGTAAGAATTATTGCTCTCGTTTTATACCTTAGCAAGTGAGGGCTCTGAGAAGCCATGTTTGACTCTGGTGCTTGTACTCTTTCCTCCTGCCAGGAGGCCTTGGAGCCCTCCCCCCTCTCAGCCAAAATCTGAGAATTCTGACTCAGTAAACACTTTTTTGGAGATCAGCCCAGGCCACCCACTGCTAGCCACACACCTTGCAGCCTCTGCTTGAGAAACAAAAACTAGAAACCTTCAATGCGTGTATTGATTCATAGGATGCGCCCTGCACCAGCGGGAGGCCTGGAGTTAGTGGGAGCAGCCTTGGTCCCATATTCTGGTGTGTGCTGGTGCACAGGGGCCTGCCCAGTCGCTGACAGGAGAAAGGTGTCAGTTCCTCCTTGTTTCCCCCACAGAGGCCCCCTGGGAGAGCCTCCCAACCAACGCTGTTGTCACACAGCAATGCTTGGGACCTGGCAATTGCTAATAAACGAGCTGACGTTTGTTGATTGCTTGCGCAGCAGCCACTGTGCTAAGAACTTCATATATATACACGTAATGGGATAATATTTCAAAACAGCGTTTCTCGTTCTTGTACAACTGACATTCTGTGCCAGGCAGTTTTTTCTAGTAGGAGGTTTTTCTGCTTGTGCTTTGTAACAGTGCATAGCAGGGCCCTTGCTGTACCTACCAGACACCAGAAGCTCCCACCCCCTCCCAGTTATGACAGCAAAAAAGGTCTCCAGATACCACCAAATGTCTCCTAGGTGAAAAAAATCTCCCCCAGTAGAAGACCACTGTTTTAGATTATAAATTGATGTGCCTCTAAACGGACACATTGGGACCACTTGCCGCTAGTTCAGGCCAACACAGAGCCTGGAGGCGACCCTGTCAGCTTTGACTGAGGTCATTCCAAGCCATGCTGCACCATCTGCCTAGAGTTGTGGGTAACAAGGTCATGCCTCAAGTTGACCCTCCACCAACAGCCAGCACGTAACAATATGAGCCCCACTAATGAAGGATCCAAAACAGAATTAATTTTCCCCCAAACCCCTGGGCCTTGGGTTTCCTGGGTTGATTTGCTTGGGAACAGCTGCTCGTGGACATAAAACCCTGGGAGAACCCTTTCAAATCCTGCCTTGCTGCTAATTAGATGTGCAATCTTGCAGAGTGACTTAAGCTCACTAAGGCTCAGTTTTCTTGTCTGTAAAATCAGGATAACGGCAATTTTCTCACCTGGGTTCTTGGGAGGATTAGACAGATGCTAAATATAAAGCTCCTACTGCTGTGCCAGGCACACAGTAGGCTGAATAAATCAGAATTGCCTTTGCCCTCATTTTCCTTATCTCACTGAGACAAAGATAGGATTTGATCTGGAACAAAACCAGTAAAGGGTGTGTAATGAATTCCATCAAACAGAGCGGGGTGATGAATGGGCGGTTGTATTTCCTTCCAAGCGTGACGTGTGGGCTTGGCGTAGTCCAATCCCTTTGTGGTTCCCCAAGTAATCTCTCCTTGACGGAGTACACAGACCTGTTGGATCAAGACTGCTTTTGGAGCCCTCGTGAAAAAAGGTGTGGGCCCCTCTGCAGGTGTCTGCACTCTGATAAGCTTGTCAGCAGAGGATTTTCAGAGCCTGGCTCATCTGTCAGATGCACAGGTGTGCCCAGGCTCAGCTTACACCCCTCAGTCAGGGTCATGGTTGCCAAGATGGAGGAGTTTTACCCCAGGGATGGAAGCTTTTATCAACTTGAATAACAACCTGCTGCAGCCTGGAGCCCACAGAGGGTGATGAATAGGTTTCTCTTTGCCCTGCATCTAAAAAAATAAGAGCAAGAGCACATTCCCTGGGGAATCAGTGTGGGGAAGCTCTTGGTAAAGCTACATACAGATCACAGGGCAAAAAGAACCAGGGAGGGAGATGGCAGCTGCCTAGTAAGCCTTCGTGTCTTTAATAATTAAGCAAAGCTGGAGTGATTCCAGGGCTGAAAATCCACTCCTGGGTAGCCTGAGATCTTCCATTCTCCTTTCTCAGGTGCGTGTCTTCTTGAATGTTGAGAGAAAGAGAGAGAGACAATGGAATGGAATAAATGAAGATGATGCTCATCTTTATTTCTAATCATTGCAGTTGGAAAAATCATTTTGTTGAAAGAAGGTGGTAAAGCTTTTGTGTAAAATAGTATCTGGGAGTAATTCAGATTTCATTTATGCACTTTCTTGCTCTCTCTCACAATAACTATGAAATGTTCTGCGCACAGCAGCTTGATGTCTGCTGTAGTTGGGGAGACACACTGAATAGAAGCGCAGCCAGTTCCAGGAGTTAGGCCTCCCTCTGGTGTCATCTGAACAAGGCATTTAAGCATTCTTCCCAAGAGCCATGAAGGAAGTGCCTCTGTCACTAGTCTGTTGTGACCCAGCTGGGCTGGGGCTTTGGCTGTGTGAAGCTTGTGAAAGTCACAGATTTGAGCATCGACTCAGCCGGACTAACGAGGACAGACCTTCAGATAACAATGTGACAAGATCACCCTTACAACACAGACTAATGCTGCCCCTTGGGGATGGTGAATGGTGAAGTATATCAAAACTTAAAAGTTGAAAATAAAAACTTTTATGTTCCCCGAGAAAATGATGAAAACACATGATTAAGAGCACATACTCTGTAGTCAGCCCCTGTTTTACATCCTAAGTAGCTAGCTTGCAAGCTGCGTGAGATCTCAGGTAGATTTCTTACCCAGTCTTTGCCTCAGTTTCTATATCTATGAAGCAGGGAGAATTTGCTTCCTAGGGCTGCCATAGCAAGTTATCACAAACTGAGTGGCTAGAAGCAGAGGTTATCACAAACTCTGTGGCTCTCACAGAGGCTAGAAGTTGAAACCAAGGTGTCAGCAGGGCTGTCCTCCCTCTGAAGTCTCTAGGGAAGAATTCTTTCTCATCTCTTCTGGCTTCTGGCGGTGGTGAAAACCTTCTCTGTCCTTGGCTTACAACTACGTGGCTCCAATCTCTGCATCTGTCATCAGTTAACCTTTTCCCAGTGTCTGTGTCTTCTTATATAAGGCACCAATCCCACTGGATGCAGGGCCTATCCTCATCCAGTATGATCTCATCTTAACCTAACCAATGATCTCTGCAAAGACCCCCATTTCCAAATAAGGTCACAGTCACAGTACCTGGGATTAGGGCTTCAACATACCTTTTGGAAGACAGTTCAACCCACAGCAGTACGCTCTAGGGCTGTTGTGAGAATTAAACAAGATAATGTGCAAAAAGCTTAGACTGGTGCCCAGCATAAGGAACTATGATTTCTTGTTCCTAAGCTTCACAACAAGATTATGGCGGGTGGATATTATTATTGTACTTCTTCACCCGAAGAGGAAACCTTGACTGGAGGTTGAAGAAATTGGCCTAAGTTCACCCTGCTGACTAGTGGCCCAGCTAGTTCATACCGGGTTGTTCTGCATGTATTTGTTTTGGTCTGTTCCTCCACATTCATTGTAGACAGATTTTTTAAAAATCATAATAATCTAGTTTCCTTATACTTCCCTTTCAAAATATACTTTATAGTCTTTGGATTCTTCTACTCGACACCCCCCAAATTATTCAAGTTCTTGTTTACTACTTTTAGAATCCCAAATTAAAAAGTGCTCAGCTAAAACAGTGCTGATTTTTGCATTCAACACACATGTCTTAAACCCTCACTTGTGCCAAGTACCATGCTTGGTTTAACCAGGACATGAAAGCAGACTGCACCATTTCCTCACTTTAAGAATCTGCAGACAAGCTATGTGCAGAATTAGCCAATCATAAGCAAATTTATAACATGCCAGATAACGACTCTCAGTGCTTTAACACATATGAACATATTTAATCCCACTAAAAACTCGGCAAAGGAGGTACAAGCTTATTTCCATTTTACAGATTAGAATATGTAGGCCTAGGAAGGTTAAGACCCCAGAGCTGGAATGTTCTAGAATGGGGATTTGACCTGGGAAGTCTGTCTGTTGGATCCAGAGCCTGTACTTTTATGCTCTGTGTTTCCAGGTGAGAAGGATTTGTTTAAACCTTCCTTGGGAACATTAAGGTTATTTTTAATATTTTGACACTGGAGACAATGCTAGAGTAAACATCCTTAAGCTAAATCCTCCTGCACATCCTGGATTACTTTCCTTGTAGGAGAATTGCTGTGCCAAAGAGTAGGCATGTTATTAAGGCTTTGGTACATAATGTCGAACTGCGAGAAGGAATGAGGGAGTGCTCAGGGAGTGAGCGTGTGATCCACAACCGTGTGAGATAGAGAAGCACGCAGGCAGGTCGGGAAAATGGCAAACACTGCACTTTGCATGGAATGTAAAGTGCTCGAACACAGGAGATCCAAGAGCTGCTTCTAAAGTGGTCTGGAACCAGCCTGCAGAGCACTTTGAACACCAGCCTGCGGAATTCAGGCTTGTCAAGCAGCACTCAAAAGCCAGCATGCATTTTTGAACTGGGGAGTGAAATGATCAGATTCTGTCTAAAATAATTTCCTCGGGAAAAACCTGAGGAAAGAAAAACTCTTCTCCCCTAGGACAAAGAGTCATTCATCACTACTATTTAACAAATGATTTAAGGGGAAATGTATTTTACTTATTCATGTAATATAGTATACTTACACTATAGATATACTATAGTGTAATATAACATAAATAATATAGTGTATTCTTGAAATGACCCACTTTCACTTATAGAAAAATAAAGGAATAACATAAAGAATAATATATTAACATCTAATTACCATACATACTCGAGTATAAGCCGAGTTTTTCCCGGCACAAAATTTGTGCCGAAAAACCCGAACTCAGCACAAATTTTGTGCCGAAAAAACTCGGTTTATACTCGAGTATATAGGTATCATATCCTATTTTTATATACATAATACTTTATATATTCTCTAAGTATACGATTTACTTAATGTTCTTACATATTATAGCATATAACATATAAAAAAATAGAGGTCCCCCCTTATCCACAGCCATGTTCTGTGGATATAGTCACTTGCAATCAATGGCAGCTCAAAGGTAGTCATTGGAAAATCCCCAACACCGCAGAACTCAGGAGACAATTGGGATGACTGTTGTTGTCAAGTTACCGGTGGATGGTATATAAACAGCCCCATTCTAAATGCAGACATGAGAAGTTAATTTGTTTTACACAGTGAATGCCACAGGACATGAGAGCTTACTTCTCTGCTTACATAGTTGAGAAAGACTACTAGAATACACCACACATCTGAGGAGCAGGATTGCTGCTGGACATCACAATTTTCATCTTACCCAACGGTGCCACAGAGTTGTACTGACTTTATTACTCAAGGGTAATTAAATTCATTACTCGTAGCATTGTCAACAAACGGTACAGTCAGATTGTTAAAATGCTTGCTACTCTGAAAGGAGGAAAATAGAACCTTGGTGTTTTGAACTTGAATTTCAGTAGTATGAAAATTTTCCTTTTCTCCTACTTTTATGGACTATATAGGTTTCCCACTTTGTGAATTTCCTGTTCCTTCCTTGTCCATCCATTCCTCATTTGCATTATTTCTCTTTCTTTACCATTTTGTAGGCATTCTTTACATATCCTGATAGCAATCTTTTGCCAGTGGATTGCAATGTGGCAAGTATTGATCAAGGTAATCATTTGTGGTGAATTTTAATAAATATTGAGTCCTACTTTAAGGCCAATACAGGTAGGAAAAAAAAAAGAAGTTTCCCAGAGTGATAGCAAATATGTGGTTTATAATTCATTCATTCAACAGACGAGTATTTCACCCCTTTAGATTCTGTGTGGAGAAAGTCTGAGGATATAGAAATTAAAAAGTCAGGTTATCTACCCTTAAGAAATTTGTAATCTAAAGAAGGAAGCAAATGTTTAAACTCTGTGACAATCCCATAAGAGCCATCATGGTTAGCAACAAAGTATTACATGTCTTAGCCACAGTAATTCCACTTTAGGGTAAAAAGGGCAAACGTTTCTGCAGGATGAATGAATGAAGCCGAGCGATGGTGACAGCACCTCTGCTAGGCCACAGGTTCCATTTCCTAGCAGGGCACAGAGTGACCAGTTCCGGATATGGCCATACCTGCAATCCCCCAGTGCTAACACACCTGGCAGGACCAAGGCCTTCTTAAAACACATTCTCTTAAGTACATATGTGTGTTCTTTTTTTTTTTTTTTTTTTTTTGTAGTTTTTTTTGTAGTTTTTTGGCTGGGGCCAGGCTTGAACTCGCCACCCCTGGTATATGGGACTGGTACCCGACTCTTAGAGCCACAGGCTCTTTGTTCTTTCACACCTCTATAAACAAGTATTTTTGCTCCTGTTCCTATCAAGCTGCTCCCTGCAACTGTGTAGAAGGACTGTCACAACAGCACTTGTCAGGAACTGCAGCGTAGCAAGCCATGACAGCTGGTGGCATGAGGAGCCCAGGCATCTGCTTTCTCTCTCTGCCAGGATTCCCTGAATAAAGTGAGGTCTTGTGTACACATGAATGATGCTATTGATCTTCCCACAGTGGACCCCCAGCGCTGCAGTTGCCTTTTAAGTAGCTGTGGGTAGAGTTTACACCACCCTACTCACACACTATCACCTAATTCCCCCTGGGATCTGGGAGTGCATTTGCACTTAGTTATAAGTGCAAAGAGCCCTGCAATCCTTATCAGGAGAATGGGCTTTTGACGGCAGCCTTGTCACATACTAGTTGGGTGGCTGTGGGGAAGTCATTAGGTCTTTCTTTATCTCGCTCCTTGTACATAAAATTAAAAAAAAAACAAAACAAAACCTGTTCTGACTCTCTCGGTGATGGATATATAAAATTAATTTTGAAATCAATTTGTGAACTCCATAGTGGGAAACAAATAAAAAGTATTAGATTTGCAAAGACAGAGAAGCACCATGTTGGACGTGGAAGGCACAACTCTAAGGGATCCATTACTTGAACCTTGTGGTTCTGTTTCTTTTCTTTTCTTTTCTTTTAGATAGAGTCTCATTATGGTGCCCTTGCTAGAGTGCTATGGCATCACAGCTCACACCAACCTCCAGCTCTTGGGCTTAAGTGATTCTCTTGCCTCAGCCACCTAAGTAGCTGGGACTACAGGCGCCTGCCCCATGCCTGGCTGTTTTTTGGTTGTAGCTGTCATTGTTGTTAGGCAGGCCCCAGGCTGGATTCGAACCTGTCAGCTCTGGTGTATGTGGTGGGAGCCCTCGCCGCTGAGCTACAGGCGCTGAGCCAGAACCTTGTGGTTTTTGAACCCACACATCTGTGGCCCAAAACAAATGGGCACAAACTGCTTTCCCTGGACAGCTGATGTACTCAGCCCTATTGTTGTTTGTGCTGAGGGTGGATTTCAAGAAAACAATTGAGAATTCTCCTCAAATTCACAGAATCATGAACTGCTAGATAGAGAAGCTGCAGTGGCTTCCTCCTGTCATCTGTGGAATGCCAGGATGGGTTACGTCCAAGGCTTCCAAACTTCTTGCTCACATGCTTCTGGCAGGGGTGCATTTTTGAGTGCACCTCCCCAGCATATGCATATTTATTCATTTATAAGCAGCAGATGTGTGCTGATATATGACATAATGGGCACTGTGAAAATATAAAAAATTAGAGATTTTAAAAGAACAAAGAAAGTTTGAATATTTTCTTCCGGCACCGCAGACAGTGGTACATCTTGCCCACTCCTAAGCATGCATGCCTACTAGACAAATGAGGAAACTGAGGCCCAGAAAGATGAAGGGATTTTCTCAAAATCACATGGCTGGTCGGTGATTGAGCTGACACGTGGGTCTGAGATTGCTACTTCCTGGCAGGATGTCATCCTAGAGTTTACCTTATATTGCAAATTACCTCCATGGAATATTACACCTTCCTCCTCGTTTATTCCTGATGCATCAAAAGGCTTTTCTTTTCCTTCTTAAACCTCTTTTTATTTTTTTCTTTCAATTTCTGAGAACAGATCTGAGAGAGTGGGTATAGACTTCCTCCGCATAACAATGTGAGAAATAAGAGAGCAGGACTGTATGTCACAGATGAAAATGCTGTATTTATGCCTCATTGTAATCCATTCATTGCTTTATGGATCCAAAGTCCCCTTGGGAGTGTCACAAATCCACATAATGTTCCTGAGCGCGGGATTTGGCATTTGGATCTCTGATTTAGCTGTCAGATATGTAAAATCACATGTAGCCAGACAACTCCCTCGGGACTCCCCAGCTGCGGATGCTGAAGAGTGCAAGTTATTCCAACAAGGTCAGCATTAATTTACGCACAGATGCCGGTCCCCTTGCGCCGCACTCTTACTGCCCCTCTGACTTTAAGTGTGGCTCAAAGGGCTCGTGGTGTAGTGAATGGAGGGGTGTTCTCAGCAGCTCTTCCATGCCCAATGGGGGTGATTTCAAAGGTGTCACATGCCCTTAAGGGAAACAACAATTATCCCTGGATTCTGTCCTTCTGAGACCACTGCACTGTCTGTTCACCTAGCTCCACCTTCCTTCACCTGCTTTTCAGCCCCTCAGAGTCTTTATCCAGCCAAAAGCCTCATTCTCGGACCCGCACATGACCAGCAGGCTCACTCCAGACCCCGTAACCAATGACTTCAATATCCTCTCCTGTGTCCGGATTGGTTCTAATCAGTGACTGTTGAAAGATGTAAATGAACACCAAATACATTTTAGTAGAAAAAACTCTCAACACTAGGGGTGGGTCAAGAGAAATTGTTTTACTGGGTGAAAGGGTGACGCGAATGGTCTCTCAACTCCCTTCTAAATCTATAGTAAAAAAAAAATAAAGGACGCAGAATCCAAGGCCTGGATTTAAAATCTCCTTCTGCCCATTAGTAACCGAAGCTGGCACATCAAGAGTCCAGCGATATTTGCTAAATCATGCTTGAACACAGGTATGTCCTGTGTCCAAGCTTTGTCTGTAAAATGGGAATTGTGATCACTGTCTCACAGGATTGTTGCACTGATTAATATTAAAAACTTCTGTAAATGAACTATACAATAGAAATGAACAAGAAGCAAGGCTGTGTGTTTCTCAACTCTTAAAAGGGAACAATGCCACAGCTGGGATTTCCATGAGGCCTAACCACTTGGCACCATTTCCAGGTGATGAAATCCATCACCCTCCTCCTCGGTTCACTCCTGAGAATAAGGAACCACCAGAGTGACCGATTCCAGGGTAGATAAACGGTCACTGCTTCAAACCCTTTTGGCCTCACTCTTGGTTCCAGTCACTGGCTCCACAGCCAGTTCTAGTAGATTCCCTATAGCCACAGCCTCATCCTGCCTCACCAGAGGCATGGACCTGTGCTCCTTGCATCCATTCCAGGCTTCTCTGTTTCTAGAACATCTACAGACCCCACATTCCCAACACAGAAGTGGAGAAGAGTTGACAACCTAAGGGGCAGATCGTGGCAAATGGGGGATAGGAAGTGTCCCATATGTCAATACCCTTTGAGGGAGCAATTCTGAGGCATGTTCTATGAAGCTTCTCATGGAGTCCTGGGAGCCTCTCTCTGCCTGAGTGGCAGCCAACTCCGTGGTGCACCTTGTATTGAATCTCCCCCCTTCCCTGTTCAGTGGCCGTGTCTCAACCTGTTTCCTGAATAAGCCACTCACCCGGCATGTCATTCTTTGTCTCAAGCTTTGCTTCCAAGGGAGTGTAGGCTGAGACACCACCATGCACTGGGCACTGTCCCAGATTATCTCATTTTCTCTTCTAGAGAGATCAGCAAACTACCACCCATGGGCTACATCCAGCCTACCGGCTGCCGTTTATACAATGCTATTGAACACAGCCAGGCTTGTTTGCTCCTGCAATGTCTATGGCTGCTTCTGTCTATAGCTGTAGAGTTGCATAGTGGTGAAAGAGACTGTGTGGTCCCCAAAGTCTCAAATACTTACTTATCTGGCCCTTTACAGAAAGAGTTTGCCAAGCCCTGCTCCAAGTGTGATGCCTGAACCAGCTGCATGAGAATCATCAGGTTACAATACAGATTCACTTCCCCTTCCTTGGCCCTTTCCCCATAGTTGGGTTATAGTTGGGTTATAGCCTTCGTGTGAAAGCTATAATTCAGCTTCATAGTAGGGCTTAGTACACTGGATACTTTTTTTTCCATTGGGAGGTTAGGATGGAGGGAGGGTAATGGGTGGGGCGAAACTTACTAAAGGTAGAATACAAATGTCTACATACAATAACTAAGAAAATGCCATGAAGGCTACATTGAAGAGTTTGATGAGAATAGTTCAGATTGTATATGAAACCAGCACATTGTACCCCTTGATTGCACTAATGTACACAGCTATGATTTAACAATAAAAAAAAAGAAACAGATTCACATCTCTAGTTCTACCCAAGCCAGGCCAGAGGGAGTGTCAAAAAAGCTGATCGAATCTTAGTCCATCAGGGGTAACAGACTCAAAGGCCCAGGGGAGCCGGGCAGGAAGCAAAGAGAGCAGAGCCAGATGAGTCTGTTGTTTTGGTCCACACATACTTTGTAATATGAAAGATGCATAGGAAGATTTGAAACAGCCTGGTCTTGTCCCTTGTCCCATTAGGACCTGGGGAATTGTCTTCTGTAGCGAGACCAGGACACTGGCTGATGACCAGTCACACTTGGCCTTAGATAGACAGAGAGGAGAGCCCACCCTATATGAGGGGGCATGTGAAAATTATGGACCCTGGGATGTCAGAACTTAGCATTTCTCTCTAAAAGGGAATAGAGACTTTTTTTTATTAACTCATAGTTGTGTATATTAATGCATTTGTGGGGTATCATATGCTGGTTTTATATACAATTTGAAATACTTATAACAAACTGGTTAACATAGCCTTCAGCATACTTTCTTAATTATTGTGTTAAGACATTAATATTTTACACTTAGTAGATTTGACATACACCCTTGTAAAATGCACCATAGGTGTGGTCCAACCAATTATGCTCCATCTACCCATCCTCCCTCCTCCCCTCCCCTCCCAGAGGGGGGACTTTGAATGGAAAGCTGCACCACCACACCATTTTAAATCAGAGACTTGAGTATCCATAGATTTTGGTTTCCTTAGGGGTTCCATGAACCAAACCTCCATGGATACCAAGGGATGACTGCACATCATTCAGAGTGAGTAATTTTTCCTGAAACATTTTGGTTTTATATGCACACACAATATACATGGTGTGCACACACACATACACATATACACACAGCATGTACACACACACACATGTCTATCACTGTTGAGTATATATATACTAAGTTATATTTTAAGATGCATTTCATACTGTGGTTGTCTTTGAAAAAGCATGAAAGCCACTTATCTGGGGACCAAATCTGCAGTAAGTATCACTGATGCTAACAGAGGTCAGCCTCCCCATGCCATGAGGATGTTAGGGGTCCAGATTCCCTGCACCATACTACAGTAGGAATTAGTCAGGGGTTACGCTTTCCACCTGTACCAGGGGCAGGTGTGCATGGTGTTGGGTTTCACTTCCTGGAGACAGGATAGGGGAGGTGCTCTGCATGCCCCCTCCTTTCTGTGGCCTGCCTGGGCTGCAGTCAACAAGAGTGCTCAGCAGCACTGTGGGTCACACTCTGTCACACACACCAAAAGGGAGTTACCAAAGGGATTTGGTAGCAATATTTCTTAAAACAAGTGGGTCACTGGCAAGGATTTGAAATTTGGGAAATTTTAAATCTGGGAATTTAAGAACTGATGTTATAGCCTCAGAGCACAGACTTGGGAAAGCCCAACTAGACCCTCTTGTCCAGGAGTCAACAAATGTGCCTGAAAAAGGCTAGGGAGTAATATGTAGGATTTGTTGGCTATGCAATCTCTGTCACAAGCACTCAACTCCACCACTGCAGAGCAATAATATTGCAGACAGGAGGTGAGTGCACAGGTGTGGCACAGACCATAAGCCACAGACGCAGGTGTGGACAGCAGCCTACCCTCCCCTCAATCCAATCACTCTTTTTAGAGATTTGGAAATTGAGACAGAGAGGAAGAGAGCATGCTCAATACCCCTCAGGTACTCACTGCTGAGGAAGGATTTCTGCTACATGCAGCCTCAGCCAGAAAAATCTTTTTGCTGAGATGTGGAATTCTTTGCCTCTTCCTGCCTGAGCAGCAACACAGAATAAAGTTAAACTGCTGGGACCTGGAGCTGGTCACCCAAAGTTCAAACTCTGGCTTTGTCACAAGTCACATAATATTTCTACACTTCAGTTTCCTTTTCTTTGGAAAGTGAACAATAAAAACTTCAGCATGATCGTACCAAAGTATGGAACCTTAAAGGGAACAAGGCGGCGTGTGGGAGCACCCAGCATGTAATACATTGTCAGCAACACCAGCCACAGTTTTCAATGAGCAAACCTCAACACGCATGCCTGTTTTAAAGCACCCGGATAATCTGCCCCCTTACCAAGACTTCAAAAGACTCAAAGATAACATACATGAGCTTACTTTAAAAACTGTAAAATCCTGCTTGAGAAGGCCTCACACCCTTCTAATCCTCAGCCCACTCTCCGCTTTCTATGCTGATGTCACCTTGCATGAATATGCCAAATTCACTGCCACCTACACTTATTTGTCATGCAGATACTGAGCACCTTTGGGCCAGAAACTACCAGGCAAGGTGCAGTGTGTGTGATCTAGTCACATTATTCCACTCCTCGCAAAGACATCATCTATTCCGTGTATATATACAGGTCCCGTCACTGCTTCCAGAGGGTGCTGTGGAATGGACTAGTTCTGCTGTCCATGGGTACTCAGCACTAGTCTCGTCCTTCTGATAATTTGTATCACAGGGGCTAGAACCCTGAAAATTACCCATCTTATACACCCTTTGCATGAAACTTCTGGTCTGGCTTTTATCATTTAGCGGCACTGATAGGTGATATTTAGAAGATGGAAGCAAAAATTAAAACATTATCCTCTGTGATATTTAAAAGATGGAAGCAAAAATTAAAGCATTATCCTCTCTTTCAGCAGTTGGGGAATGTTTGTGTGGTCAGATAGCAGGCACAGGCTTTGTACATCCAGGTGCACTTTTGTGAGTCACGTGCTTTAATTCAGCAGGTAGCCAATTTCCTCAGAGACAGCATCCTACAATTCTAGCCCTGCCTAATATCCTCAGATCTAGCAGCTGTTCTTCCTGTTAGCTGTTCCCTCTGTCCTTTCAACAATTTCGTAAGCATACAATTATTTATTTTAAATCCTTTTCTACCAAAATACAGAGTGGTGGCTGGTTTTCTGATTAAATCGTGACTGGTACAGTTGTTGGAGCCCAGAAGTGAATTTCCATCATGAAAACTAAAAGATGGCATTGGCTGAGCAGCCATGTGGCAGCCACAGAGAAACAGAATCTGCCTGGAAAGAAGGTGCCCCACATTGATGCAGTGGCAGAGCAGTAAGCAAAGTGTCATCTATAATAACTCGGAAAGCCGACCATGCACCTAGCAAGCAAAAACCTCTTAGGGGAAATCACTGGATGGAAATAGTATGTGTATTGGCCACTGTTGGCTTTTTTTGGAAAGGTACACAGGAAAGGTAAGACATCAAGAGAGAATTGACTGGTGAGTCTTGGGCAGAATGAAAGGGATTATAAAAAGTCAGAAATATGGGTGTTGAATTATTGGAAAATCCAACTATTTTTAAATCCCAGACAATGGGAGAAAAGATTTCTCAAAAACTTTTAAAGGCAACGACCCAGTAACCTTTTCAGGTAAACATAATAACTCAGGCTTCCAACAGTGATCAGATTAAGGATAGGGCCTTTCTAATACTTTTCTTAATAAATATTAAAGTAGCCACCATTAATTTGACAAAGAGCCATGAATGTGAAGAAGAAAAATAAGTAAGGCCTAAAAATTATGTTGAGGAAAATATTCTGGATGTGGTTTCTAATTCTACTACAGAAACAATGGACAAGGGGCTCTTCCAGAAGCCAGACTTGTGGCTACGAGGTTTTGAGATAAGTCCCTAAATTTGCTTCTATGACTTTTAAGATTAAGATTAAAAAGGTGTGTGGCTTCCTTTTCCTCTTCTTAAATCACTCACTCTGGGAAGCTTGCTGCCAAGTATGGAACACTTAACACTTGGATAGGTTTATGTGGTGAACCACTGAGACTTCCTGCCAGTAGGCATCAAGGAGCTGAGGCCTCCTGCCCACAGCCATGTGGAGGCACCATCTTAGAAGTGGACCATCCACCCCAGTCAAGACTGCAAATGACGGGAGCCCTGGCCAACAAACTGGCTGTAGCCTCACGAGAGATCATGAACCAGAATCAATCAGTTAAGCCACTCGTGGATCCCTAACCTTCTGAAACTACAAGATAATTACTGCAGTCTGAATGTTTAATCACTCCCTAAACTCATACATTTCATGAAACCTAGTCTCTGGTGTGACAGTATTAAGAGAAGGGACCTTTGGGAAGTGATTAGATCCTGAAGGCTCTACCCCCATGAGTGGGATCAGTACCACAAAAGAGACCCGAGAGAGCTAGCTATCCCCTTCCTCCATGGGGGTGCAGTGACCAGACGCAGTCTGCTGGCACCTTGGATTCCCCAGCCTCTTGAACTATAAGAAGCAAGTTCTGTTGTAAATAAGTTTCTGTGTTTATAAGCCACCCAGTTTATGGTATTCTTGTTATAGCAGCTTGAATAGATCTTTAAACAGTAATAAACATCTATTGCTTCAATCTATTAAGTTTTGTCAATTTGTTTTGAGCTCCTATTTTGTTATGCAACAAAGGATTATTGATATAATGTCCCAATCAAGATGCAGAGAGAGAGGAGCTCTTCACAATATCTACCTGCCCACCAGTAGGTCAAAAATGTGATCTGGTTATATGTACCACTCCTCAATTTGGCAAATATGAACTTGTACTGTGGTTTTCTTGTTCTTGTGCCTCCATTGTGCATTCAGTGTATGAGGGGGTGGGAAGGACATGTTGCTGTATTTAGTTCTCAGAGGGTTAGACCACGAGCACTGCACAGCATTTGAGTCTGGTCACTGAGCTGGATGCACACTGGAGGGGATTAGGGTGTGTTTGTCTTGGGGAGCAACAAGTGTTAGAGAAAGAATGAAATAGACATTTGATGACCAGAGGATAGATAGTGGCAGAGATAACACTATGTATTCTCCAAATCCCATTTTCTTTTCCCTCTGGCCACAGCTTGTAGGATAATATTTAAAAATAAACATATCCTACATCAAACACACAAAGTAAATTCGTTGTGAGTTTAAAATGACTTACTTTTCTTCCAGAGGCTTAAGAAATCTGGACCCCCCTGGGTTACTCACAGAGATAGGCTTTTTTGGAAAATTCCTTAGACCTTTCTCTGAGGCAGTACTTCCTGTTAAGCCTGAGATCAAAGGGCATGCAGCCCTTCCTCAGAGACATGGGCCAGAGGGTTGACACATGTTAACAACATATTGTCAGAGGTCTATAGATATTCTGCCCTGAAGAAAGGACACAGTCATTACTTCATACTGGGTAAACTGAGTGAATGCTTGAGAATATTCTATTAACTTTGTTCCTCTGAAGCTACTTCAGTCTTTGTGCCCTGCTCTTTGTGCCCGCTCAGAAACTAGTCATTGTCTTGAAAATAGGAGAGATTTACTGAAAGGTGATGGTATTGATATGTAAAAATAAAGTAAGAAAATGAGGAAGCTAATCATTAAAAGGATTAAGTGTGTA
>CAUYPK010101976.1:0-10889 GCA_963574355.1 Loris lydekkerianus | reverse complement strand
ATGAAATTGAAAATAAAAGAATTATACAGCAGATCAATGAATCTAAAGTTGTTTATTTGATGAGGTCAATAAATAGATGGACCTTTGGTTAACTTTACCAGAAATAAAAGAGTAAAATCTCTAATTTCATCAATCAGAAATGACAGACGTGAGATAACCATAGACTTTGAAGAAATTCAAAAAATACTTAATGAATATTACAAAAAACCTCTAGTCTCAGAAATATGAGAATCTGAAGGAAAGTGACCAATACTTGGAATCACGCCATCTGCTTAGACTTAGCCAGAAAGAAGTGGAAATGTTGAACAGGCCTATATCAAGTTCTGAAATAGCATCAACTATACAAAAATATTTCCAAAAAGAAAAACCTGGGACCAGATGGCTTCACATCAAAGTTTTACCAAAACTTTAAAGAGGATTTAGTAACCATATTACTTAACCTTTTTCAAAACATAGAAAAATAAGGAATACTTCCCAACACATTCTATGAAGGAAACATCACCCAGATCCCCAAACCAAGAAAAGACCCAACAAGAAGGGAAAATTATAGACCAATATCTCTAATGAATATTGATGCAAAAGTATTCAATAAGATCCTAGCAAACAGAGTCCTGCAACACATAAAACAAATTATACACCACAACCAAGTGGGTTTTATTCCAAACTCTCAAGGCTGGTTCAATATATGTAAATCTATAAATATAATACATCATATAAACAAATTAAAAATCAAAGGCCATATGATTCCCTCAACTGATGTAGAAAAAGCTTTTGATAATATCCATCATCCTTTTATAATCAGAACACTTAAGAAAATAGGTATGGAAGGGACATTTCTTAAACTAATAGAAGCCATCCATAGCAAACCTACAGGCAATATAATATGAATGGAGTAAAATTAAAAACATTTCCACTCAGATCAGAAAAAAGGCAAGATTGCCCATTGTCTCCACAGATTTTTAATATTGTAATGGAAGTCTTAGCCATTAAAATCAGGCAAGAAAAGGTGATCAAGGGTATCCAAATTGGGTCAGAGGAGATAAAACTTTCACTCTTTGCAGATGATATGATTTTATACCAGGAAAATCCTAGGAACTCAACTACAAAACTCTTAGACGTGAACAAGGAATACAGCAGCATCTCAGGTTACAAAATCAAGACTCACAAATCAGTAGCATTCATATATACTAACAATAGTCAAGCTGAAAAAACAGTCATGGACTCTACTCCCTTCATAGCTGTGCGAAAGAACATGAAATATCTGGGACTGTACCTAACAAAGGACCTGAAAGATCTTTATAAAGAGAGCTATGAAACTCTGAGAAGAGAAATAGCTAAAGATGTCAACAACTGGAGAAACATACCATGCTCATGGCTGGGAAGAATCAACATTGTTAAAATGTCCATACTACCCAAAGCAATCTATAAATGTAATGCAATCCTCATTAAAGCACCTCTGTCATACTTTAAATATCTGGAAAAATTAGTACTTCCTTTTATATGGAAACATAAGAAAGCTCACATAGCCAAGACATTACTCAGAAATAAAAACAAATCAGGTGTAATCATGCTACCGGACTTCAGACTATAGCATAAATCTATAGTGATCAAAACAGCATGGTATTGGCATGAAAATAGAGAGGTAGATTTATGGAACAGAATTGAGAACCAAGAGATGAATGCAGATACTTATCATCATTTGATCTTCAATAAGCCTATCAAAAACTTAAATTGGGAGAAAGTCTCCCTATTTAACAAATGGTGCTGGGTGAATTGGCTGGAGACTTGTAGAAGACTGAAACTGGACCCATATCTTTCACCTATAACAAAATTTGACTGTCACTGGATAAAAGACTGAAACCTAAGACATGAAACCATAAAGATTCTTGGAAAGAGTGCAGGGGAAACAATTGAAGAAATTGGCCTGGGAGAAAACTTTATGAGGAGGACCCCTAGGGCAATTGAAGAAATACAAAAAATACATTACTGGGATAATATCAAACTAAAGAGATCCTGCACTGCCAAGAACACAGTAAGTAAAGAAAGTAGACTGCCCTCAGAATGGGAGATGATATTTGCAGGTTGCATTTCCGACAAAGGTTATATAACCAGAATCCACAGAGAACTCAAACCTATTAATAAGAAAAGAACAAGTGATCCCATTTCACTATGGGCAAGAGACCTGACAGAAGCTTCTCTGAAGAAGACAGGAACATGGTCTACAGACACATGAAAAAATGTTCATCATCATTAGTCATCAGAGAAATGCAAATCAAAACCACTTGAAGATACCATCTAACTTCAGTAAGAGTTGCCCACATAACAAATTTCAAAACTACAGATGTTGGCATGGATATGGAGAAAAGGGAACACTTCTTCACTGCTTTTGGGAATGCAAACTTGCACGTTCTTTTTGGAAAGAAGTTTGGAGAACACTCAGGGACCTAAAAATTGACCTCCTGTTGGATCCTGCAGTTCCTCTACTAGCAGTACATCCAAAAGACCAAAATCACTTTTCAAAAAAAGATATTTGCATCAGATTATTCATTGCAATTCAATTTGTAATAGCCAAGTCATGGAAGAAGCCCAAGTGCCCATCAAACCATGAATGGATTAATAATTTGTGGTATATGTATACCATGGAATACTATGCAGCCTTTAAAAAGATAGAAAGTCTACCTCTTTTATATTTACATGGAGTGACCTGTAGAATATTCTCCTGAGTAAAGTATCTCAAGAATGGAGGAAAAAGTATCCAGTGTTTTCAGTACTTCTATAAAACCAACTTATATTTACTCACACTTTCTTATGAAAGATAGATCCCAACTATAGCCCAGCATGAAGGAGGAAAATGGAGTGGGAAGGGAGGGGAGAGGGAAGGTTTGATAGAGGTAGGGTAAAAGGTGGGTCCACACCTATGGAGCATTTTGAAAAGGTGCAAGTCAAATCTGACGAGTGTAGAATATAAATGTTTTAACACAATAATCAGATAAATGAGGTGAAAGCTATGTTGATTGGTTTGATGTAAGCACGTCAGATTGTATAAAAAAAAATCAACACATTGTACTTCACATATACATAAATGTATTTATGATCTATGTGTATATGACTTAATTTTTAAAAAATGCAGACTTTACATCGTTTGTATTTACCCAAATGGAGTAGGAACATGTTCTTCTTAACAGAGTATCACAAGCCTGAAGATGCAAGAATCCAATGTACTCAACTCCAATATGAAGCTAGGAGATGATCTAATACACATCCATATAATAGAAAAACTCAAAATCAATTGAAGGTGGGGAGTAGGAGAACCAGGGCATAGGAAGAGTGGAGGAGGGGATGTTGGGTGTGCTCCCAACTAATGGGCACAATGTTGGGGTGTATGGTACACCTCTTTGTGGGTGGGACACAAGTATATGTGGGACTTTACCTAAGAAATTTAAACATTGCAACCTTATTTTTTGTATTTTAAATTAACCTGAATGAACAATTATAAAAAAGTGCAAGAGAGCTATATGCTGTATTCAGGAAATACATCTATCCTCTACAAGTAAATTAAGCCTCTGGTGAAGTGATGGAATATAGTATTTCAGGAAAATGAAAATAATAAGAAATCAGGGGTTGCAGTCTTATTTTCAGATATAATTAGATGTAAACCAACAAAAATTAGAAAGACAAAGATGGACACTATATCCTTGTGAAGGGAACAATGCAGCAAAAAAGTCATTTCAATTATAAACATCTATGCACTCAACTTAAACACAATGTGATGTATAAAATGAACCCTTACTGACCTGAAGAATATAATATCCTACAACACTGTGATAGCTGGTGGCTTTAACGTGTCTCTAACACAGTGGTTCTCAACCTTCCTAATGCTGCAATACATTTTCATTTTTAAAAAGGGGTTGAAACCTACAGGTTGAGAACTGCTGCTCTAACAGAACTGAACAGATCCTCCAAGCAGAAACTAAACAAAATGCAATTGACTTAAATACAACCTTAGAAAAGATGAGTCTAAAAAAAAAAAAAAAAAAAAAAAAAAAAATATATATATATATATATATATATATATATATATATATATATATATATATATATATAATGAAATTGAGTATATATTATTCTCATCAGCCCAGAGATCATCCTCCAAATTCAATCAAAAACTAGGACACAAACTAAATCTCAACAACTTTAAAAAAATAGAAATTATTCAGTGTATGTTTTCAGATCATAGCAGAATAAAAGTAGAACTCAACTTTAATAGAAATCTCCAAACCAACATAAAGTAGTGGAAACTAAAAAATCTTCTGCTGTATGACAGTTGGTTGAAGGAGGTGGGTAAGGAAGGATAAATGAAAAAAGAATAATTTTGTATGGGAAGGAATCATGTGTAAAAACTTTTTGTTTAAAGTAACTGGTGGTTTTAAGAAAGAAGATTTAAGGCAAAAATGAAGGATTTAAAAAAAGATTGTCCAAGTCTTGAAAGTTCATGAAGGGGAATTTAGAAAGAATTTTGTATGTGATTAAGTTGGTTATAATGACAAGAAAATCTCTAGTTAAATAAACAGTTTTAATTATTCTCCATTTTTAATAATTACATGCTTGAAACACCTGCAAATTCTGTTCTTAACAAATTGTCTTTAATGTAGTGGGAAAATACATTAAAATTCAAGACTCAAAGTGTCAGTCTAACAGTATAGATTTTAAATGAGAAGTTTGTTAAACTGTTTTTCCCATTTTTTTTACCTGTTAATAACTGTGGTTGCTATGTTACCAGTGTCCTTGTGATAAGGTACTAACACTCAACAGAAGACCCAAGGTCAATTACACTTTTGGAACTAAAGAAAAAAAAAAAAAAAAAAAAAGGAGTTCTCTTTCTTTTTTTCAAACATCAACCACTTTTCTTTCTTAATTGATGCTGGTCTGACTAGCTCTTACAATAACAAATGGTGTCTTTTAATTTATATTATATTCCAAAACTTGATTTCTTCCCTTCCATTTTTGCTAAAAAGGCAGTCAGAGGAAAAGAGTCAGATATTAACAAATTCTTTTTTTTAATTTTTATTTATTTATTTATTTTTTATTAAATCATAGCTGTGCATATCGATATGATCATGGGGCATCATACACTAGTTTCATAAACCGTTTGACACATTTTCATCACACCGGTCTACATAGCCTTCCTGGCGTTTTTTTAGTTGTGCCAAATGTGCCAAGACATTTACATTCTGCATTTACTAAGTTTCACATATATCCTTGCAAGATGCACCGCAGGTGTGATCCCACCAGTCCCCCTCCCTCTACCCACCTCCCCCTTCCCTCCCCTTCCTCTACCCTTTCCCCCCATTCTCGGGTCGCAACTGGGTTACAGCTTTCATGTGAAAGCCCTAAACTAGTTTCATAGTAGGGGTGAGTACACTGGGTACTTTTTCTTCCATTCTTGAGATACTTTGCTAAGAAGAATATTTTCCAGTTCCATCCGTGTAAACACAAATTCTAATTTTAAAACACGGTACTTTCAATGACTAATGGGAAGAAACAAAATTTATTTCTTCCCACTTAAAGGCTATACACTTGAAGAGGCTGATCACCACTGGGTATCAACAATTATAATGACAACCAGACATCCACTTGTTTGAAAACAACCATGCTTCCAAACAACTGAACTCTATTAACTGTGGCACTCTGGATGGAAATCTACTCCCATCCTCACAGAGAGCTGATTTCAGAGATCACTAATCAGATTTCCCTTTCACAGAGAAGAAGCAGAGTGGTAAACCCCAGTCTTTTCCCAAAGAATTGGGCTCTGCAAATGAAAAGGTAAATGTTAAATTAAGCAGTTAGTTAGACATAAGTAGGTCAGAAGGTAGATACATCTAGGTCAGCAGTTCTCAACCTGTGGGTCATGACCCCTTTGGGGTCACCTAAGACTATTGGAAAACACATTTTTCTGATGATTTTTGGATAACAGTAGCAAAATTACAGTTACAAAGTACCAATGAAAATAGTTATGATTCTGGGTCACCACAACATGAGGAACTGTATTAAGGGTCATGACATTAGGAAGGTTGAGAACCACTGATCTAGGTTATTTTAGAATTTTTGCAATGTCTTAAGTCAGGAGGGCCTGAATTGTCAAACTATGTTATCATGCTGAGTTAACATGTAAATAGAACTGATTAATACCTTACAAGTTAATTCCCTTGAGATAAATACAAATGTCATCAGGTGTCATTCTATTCCTTTTCTATTCCTTTTCCTCCCCTATTTTCTGATACTCTTCCCAAACCTAAAGAACATCCCATTAAATAAATAAAATGGGAAATATGCTTAATTCCTCATGAACCTTTCAACTCTGAGTAAAGTCCCCAGTCTTGGGAATGTCTACATGACTATCCTGTGTGGAGAGATTCAGAAGTACAGATGGATTAAGTTACAAAAGTTAAGATAAGATGAAACTTGTTTTCCCCTTCTCTTCCCTGTATGTTATCTAGCCACTTCAAATGTTCCATTACCCTGTGTAACTATTTACCTTTTACTCAACCTTCCTGGGGGCTGTAATGTTTCTTCTCTACATTTTAACTTTGACTGCGAACTATTAACTGCTGTGCATTCTTCCATATATACTCTATTATGGTACCAAATAAAGACTCCTGAGAAGCAGTAGGTTGCTGCATTGTTTTCATGCTGCTACTTGGCACATGGAACAATGGAACAATGTATGCCTTTACAGGTTTCCAGGTTTTATGCACCGTTAGGTGTAAATTTTGTGATTTCTCCAGCACTGTCTCCCTTGCTGGCCACTGTCTCTGGGGCCCAATAGCTTTTGTGGATATGTAGAGAAGAAAATATTATTGCTCTGCTAGTGGTATTGCAAACAAATATGACCTCTATGGAAAGAAGTATAGATAATCCTAAAAAAACTAAAGGTTGATCTTCCATTAGATCTCACAATTCTATTACTAGTTATTGACACAGAGGAAAATCAATTACTTTACCATAATTATATTTGTACTATACTGTTTACAGCTTATTTCACAATCACCAAAATGTGAAATCAACCCAAGTTCTCATCAAACCATGAATGGATTATGAAACTGTGTTATATGTATACCATGAAATACTATTCAACCATCAAAAAGATGAAGAGTTTAGATTTTTTCTATTTACCTAAATGGGGTTTAAGCACATTCTTCTTAGTAAAGTAGAACAAGAATGGAAATGGAGTATCCAATGTGCTCAATACTAATATGAATCCAACATGTAAACAAGTACATGCTCAGGCAAGAGAAAAACACAATTAATTATATTCAAGTAGCAGGAGGAGAAGGAGGGAAAAAGAGTGGGGTATTGTTAAGCTCTCACCTAATGTGCACAATGTAACTGTATACAACACCACTCCTGGGTGAAGGGCTCAATTACAACTTGAAATTTACCTTAGAAACACAAACTATGTAGCCTAATCATTTGTATCTTCATATTAATCTGAATGAAAAATTTAATATAAAAATATCAAAGATCCACTATCATTAATAATACCTACAAAAATAACGAAATACCTAGGAATAAACTTAATCAAGGAGGTGAGATATCTCTATAAGAGAACCATGAATCACTGATGAAGGAAATCACAGATGATACAAACAAATGAAAAAAAAGGTTATGTTTATGGATGGTACAATCAACATTGTTAAGATGTCCATACTACACAAAGCAATCTACAGATTTAATTTATTTAATGTCTATCAAAGTACCAATATCACACTTTGAAGAACTTGAAAACACAGGACTTTAAGTCAACTGAATTTTATGAAAAAAAAATCTGGAGAAATCACATTACCAGAGTTAGACCCATCCTAAAAGGCAATAGTTACCAAATGCCATATTATTGGCACAAAAACAGAGACAACAGAGACATAGACAAATAAAACAGAAAAGAGAAGCCATATATATAATCATCCACATACAGTGAACTAATCTTTTACAAACCAGACAACAAATTATCTGAGTAAAATAATTTTTATTCATTAAATGGTGCTAGAAAAATTGGATAGCCACATGCCAAAGGATTAGACAAAATTCATATTTCCCACCACACACTAAAAATACTTCAGATTAAAAAAAAATCACCTAAATGTAAGGCATTAAACCATAAGAATTCCAGGACAAAATGTAAGAAAAACTGTTCTTAATATCTGCCTAGGCAAAGAATTACTGAAGAACACTGAAATGCTCCAAACACCAGGAAGAAAAATATATAAAAGTGATTTGATTAAATTAAAAAGTTGTGAACACTCAAGGAGATAATCAACAGAGAAAATAGACTATATGGGGAATGGGAGAAAATATTTGAACCTATACATCTGATAAAGGACTTATGACCATAAATTACAAAGAACTCAGGAAAATCAGCAAGAAAAAGATAACCCCATTAAAAAAGTGGGCAAAATACCTGAATAGAAATTCTTCAAACAAGATATACAAATGGCCAATAACCCTATAAAAAATATTTAATGCCACTAATCATTAGGGAAATGAAAATTAAAACCATAATAATATGTCACCTCACCCCGTTGTTAATGGCTTTCTTTCTTTTTTTGTTTATTAAGTCATATATAAATAGATCATAAATATATATTTATTCCTTTGTGTAATTCAATGTATTGGTTTTTTGTACAAATTAGAGTGCTTGCATTATACTAATTAATATATCTTTCACCTCATTTACTTAATCACAGTGTGAAGACATTTGTGTTCAATACTTCATAGATTTGATTTATACCCTTGCATATGCTTCACAGGTGTAGTCCCACCATTAATGAGAATGGCTTTCATTTCAAAATTCAAAAATAACAGACACAGAAAGAAAGGAACACTTACAAACTGTTGGTTGAACTTTATTGTTGCTTGGACTTAAAAATGGTTGCAAATTAGTAAAACCTATATGATAAACAGTATTAAGATTTCTCAAAGAAATAAAAGTAGACTTACCATTTAATCCCAAAATCCTGCTTCTGTGTATTGGGTAAAGAGGTAATGTTACCAAAAGGACACTTGTGCTCTGATGTTTATTGCAGCCCAATTGACAAGTTAAAAGATGTGGAATCATCCCAAGTGCCTGTAAATTCATGAGTGGATTAACAAAATGTGGTACACACACACACACACACACACACACACACACACACATATCATGGAGTACAACTCTGGCATAAAGAAGAATGCCTTATTGCGTTTTGCAACAATATCCATAATACGGGAGACTATTATTTTAAGTTAAGTATATAAACAATGAAAAATATGACATATACTAACTATTCTACTATTTACTACCTATCTGGCAAACATTTACAAAGAGGGTAGTAAAACTCAATGCATTTAAGCAGGTGGGAGATGTGAGTAGAGGATAAGCAAAAACCAACATTATGGGTATGATAATCACCATTTTGGTGATAGGAATACTTACAATCCTGACTCAGCATTATAAGCACAATATATGTAACCAAAAAAATTTGTACTCCTCTAATATTTTGAAATAAAAATCATAGAGCAACCATAAGAAATAAATGCCTATAATTTTCAAAATTAGATGAAATTAATAAATTCCTAATAATATCTAAGATGCCAAAGTTAAATTAAAGAAATTAAAAAGTTCAAAAAATAAGTATTAAAATAATTGATGTCTTAACCATAAACTTCCCAAATCCACAAATTAAGATTTGGAAGGTTTTACAAAAGAGTTTCACCAAACTTTTAATGTAGTACTTATCTCTTTATGCAAGTGTTTTCAGAAAACATAGAATAAGCATAAGCTGCAAGCTTATACGGGTAATGTAATCTTAGTTTCATAATCAGTTGAGGACAGTACTTGTAAATAAAATGATGGGAGTGATTCTACAATTCAGATAGCAGACAGTTTCAGAACCCCAGCATGACTCAATCCAAATAAGACATCCCCCAGGCATATCATAATTAACTTCACTAAAGTTAATATGACGGAGAAAATTCTCAAAGCAGTCAGATGTAAAAAAGCCATTACATACAGAGGGAAGAATATTAGAATGACTAAAGATCTTTCTGCTGAAACTTTTCAAGCCAGAAGAGGGTGGTCATTGACTTTTAATCTACTAAGGAAAAGTAACTTTCAACCCCGGATCCTATATCCAGCTAAACTCAGTTTCATTTATGATAGAGAAATTAAATACTTTAATGAAATTCATATGTTGAAGAAATTTGCCATAACCAAACCAGCTCTTTAAGATACTCTCAGACATATTCTCCATAATGACCAACCCAATACTCCACCACAAAAGGAAACTCACTCAGAAACTTTTGATCAAACTCCAACTTCCACACTGGCAAAAGGATTAAAAATGTCCACTGGCTTTTTGAAAAACTTGATACACAAAAGTTTACCAGACTTATCAATATTCTCCATTAATGTGAACAGCTTTAACTGTCCTCTAAAGAGGCATAGGTTAGCTGACTGGATACAAAAACTCAGGCCAGATATTTGTTGCATACAAGAATCACATCTTAACTGAAAAGACAAATATAGACTCAGGGTGAAAGGATGATCATCCATATTTCAGGCAAATGGTAATCAGAAAAACGCAGGTGTTGCAAATTTATTTGCAGATACAATAGGCTTTAAACCAACAAAAGTGAAGAAGGATAAGAATGGTCACTTCATATTTGTTAAAGGTAATATTCAATATGATGAGATTTCAATTATTAATATCTATGTATCCAACCAGAATGCACCTCAATTTATAAGAGAAACTAACAAAAATGAGCAACTTAATTTCCTTCAGCTTCATAATAGGTGGATATTTAAACACTCTTTGGCAGTGTTGGATCGATCCTCCAATAAGAAGCTGAGCAAA
>CAUYPK010101975.1:0-22881 GCA_963574355.1 Loris lydekkerianus | reverse complement strand
AGGATGGATGGATGGATGAGTGGATGGATGAGAGGATGGATGAGTAGATGGATGGATGAGTGGATGGATGAGAGGATGGATGGATGGATGAGTGGATGGATGAGAGGATGGATGGATGAGTGGATGGATGACTGGATGGTTGGATGAGTGGATGGATGAGTAGATGGATGGATGAGTGGATGGATGAGTAGATGAGTGGATGGATGGATGAGTGGATGGATGGATGAGTGGATGAGTGGATGGATGGATGAGTGGATGGATGAGTAGATGGATGGATGAGTGGATAATGAGTGGATGGATGGATGAGTGGATGAATGAGTGGATGAGTGGATGGATGAGTGGATGAGCAGCTGGATGAGTAGATGGATGGATGAGTGGATGGATGGATGGGTGGATGGATGAGTAGATGGATGGATGAGTGGATGGATGAGTGGATGAGTGGATGGATGGATGAGTGGATGGATAGATGAGTGGATGAGTGGATGGATGAGTGGATGAGTGGATGGATGGATGAGTGGATGAATGAGTAGATGGATGGATGAGTGGATGGATGGATGAGTGGATGGATGAGTGGATGAGTGAATGGATGGATGAGTGGATGGATGAGTGGATGAGTGAATGGATGAGTAGATGGATGGATGAGTGGATGGATGAGTGGATGGATGAATGATGTGCAGACAGATGATGGATGGAGTCGTTTACTGTCTGTATACAAAGATGATACCCTGGCTCCCTGCCATGGGGGAAGTGTTTTGCATTCTTTTCTGAGTAGTGCTGTTGGCTTGCCACTAATGAGAGGCATTTTCAGAACAGCTTAGAGCAGGGGTCCTCAAACTGTGGCCTGTGGGCCACATGAGGCAATGTGATTGTATTTGTTCCCATTTTGTTTTTTTACCTCAAAATAAGATACGTGCAGTGTGCACAGGAATTTGTTCATAGTTTTTTTTGTTTGTTTGTTTTTTTAAACTATAGTCCGGCACTCCAACGGTCTGAGGGACAGTGAATTGATCCCTGTTTAAAAAGTTTGAGAACTCCTGGCTTAGAGTCTACTTGGAGATGGCTTACTGTCTAGTTGGAGTCAATTTGGAAAATGGCTATAAATCAGAGAGGCTAACGGTAAGCAGCCTGGCTCCCCCTTGGCCTTCTCAAGTACCATCCACAAATCCAGCTGTTCTCTCTCTCTTGTTTTTTTTTTTTTTTTTTTTTTTTTAATTTCAATTTAAAATGAAGGTACAAACAACCAGGTCACAATATTTGAGTTTGTTATGTAGAGTCCCTCTTCTAGTTGTATCCTGCACCCAAAAGGTGTGCCATACACCCCTACATTGTGCCCATTAAGTGGGAGGATCCTCCATCCCCTATCCTCCCTCCACCCAACTTGAACTGAAATGAGTTTTTCTCCTATGTAGGTGTGAATTAGATCTACTAGCTTCATATTAGTAAAGACTACATCGAATATTTGCTTTTCTATTCTAGTGATACTTTATTGAAAAGAATGTATTTCAATTCTATCCGGGTTACTACCAGGATGTAAGACCAGGAGACTTACACACAGAGCACACCGTCATGATGGAAAAAACCAAGATTATATATAATTCCCCAAGCTCTGACTAAACATCCACCCTATGTGTGCGAGCACACACACGCACACACACACCTTTTTCTCCTGGTCAAGAAACCGGGGCCAAATGTAAAAATAAGAATACTATTATTAGAGGATTAGTCTAGGTTCTGCTGCATATTATTAAAAAGCAAATCACTTTACAGTTTTGAAATTTAAACTAATTTCTTAACAAATCCCAATATCAAAGAACTGTCCTACCGTTCTCACTTGCTGAGAACCCCAGGAAGCCGTAGATGCTCAGGCTGAGCCGGAAGCCCCAGATCCCACAACCCCAGATGGCAGCCACATGTGCTGAGGCCCAACAGGTGACCCAGACCAGACTTACCAGGACGGATTTATGGTTAGCTTGAAGCCTGGCAATGGCATTTTCATTCAGCTTGAGTTTCCGCTCTAGGTCTAACTGGGTGCACCGAAGTTCACCCTAAGAAGAAGGAAGGAGAGAGTTAAGGAGGAAGGAGCCCAGTGTACACAGAAGGTCCCATGGAAAGGGCACTTTCCACCCTGAGGTCTCTGCCCTTCTTCTCTGAGTAGGACTTTGACCTCTGAAGCTGATCTCAGAAGCCAGCCTGTAGGCACAAAGTGTTGGCCCTGTGCCAGTGCCCTCTTAGGCTAAACTCAGCATGAATCAGCTAAACCATACTGAGCACACAACGCTGTTCTGGCCATTGTTGTTAAGCCTTTACCTGGATTATCTCATATTATCCTTACCACAACCATATTAAGTAAAAATTATTATTATTTCCATTCTTTAGATGATAAAGTTAAGCCACTTATCCAGGTTCCTCAGTGGAGTTGAGCCCAGGCCCCAGAATAGCCTCACTGTGAGTACAGGCTTGGGGCCCAATGGCCAAGTGGGGAATGCAGTTTTTTGCCTACCAACTGAGACTTCAGACAAATTTACTTATGTATGGGAAAAACAAACCTTGTCTCTCTTATACTCAACATTCAACACTTTTAAGATCAAAACATGTGGGTTTTGGGCCAGGCGCGGTGGCTCACATCTGTAATCCTAGCACTCTAGGAGGTAGAGTCAGGTGGATTGCTTGAGCTCAGGAATTTGAGACCAGTCTGAGCAAGAGTGAGACCCCATCTCTACTAAACATAGAAAAACTAGCCAGGCATTGTGGTGGACACCTGTAGTCCCAGCTACTCAGGAGGCTGAGGCAGGAAAATCACTCAGACCCAGAAGTTTGAGGTTGCTGGGAGCTATGATGCCATACCACTCTACTCAGGGCAACAGAATGAGACTCTGTCTCAAAAAAAAAAAAAGGTGGATGTCTTAAAATTCAACTCCATCTGACATTCTACCTGGAGACAGTGCCAGAGGCACAGGTTAAAGGATCAGTCCCATAAGACTGTCTGCCTTTCAAATGCCAATTGAAAGTGAGGTTCCTGCAATCCCTTCCTCATGTTTATTTCTTAGAACAGCTCACTGAATTCAGTAGAAATACTTTACTTACATTTACCTGTTGATTAAACAAGGATACAGCTCAGGAAGAGCCATATGGGAGAGATGCCCAGAGCAGGTACAGCGAAAGGGTGTTGAGAGCCCTCTCCAGGAGCCCCACCCTCCAGGCATCTCTATGAGTTCAGCATTGCAGGAGCTCCTGGAAACCCAGCCTTTTGAGATTTTATGGAGGCTTCACACACAGACATGATTAAGTCATTGGTGATCAACTCAACCCTCAGCCCCCACTTCTCTGCTATGGATCAGAGGATGGGGCTGAAAGTTCCAACCCTCTGACAATGAGTCCCCATTCTGAGGGGATCCAGGAGCCCCTGGCTACCAGCCATCTCATTCACAGACTGAAAAAAAAGACCCACTTATTATATCAGATATTTGAAGGGTTTTATGATCTGGGAGCCAGGAAATGAGCAGTAACCATATATTTCTTATTATTTCACAACTTAATGTTTCCAAGCTCATTTTTTCACCTGTGAGATAGGAATACATAAAGGTCTATTTTAAAGGATTATGAGTGAATATACTGAGGGAGATAATGTGCATTAATGAGACTTTTTGTATAGTACCAGGACCACTGTAAGCACTCTTAGCCAAGGCAAGTGCTTGCCCAAAAACCTCAGGTTTGTCCACTTGAACCCCAGCTTCACTCTTGCCTCCTGGGACTCAGTAAGCACCTTCTGCCAAGAAGTGTGGAGTATGCCAAGGCACAAAACTAAGCCTTTGCAGACTTCAAAGTCCCCATCACCTTCCTACTTCCATAAAGGCAAGATAGATGAAAAAAAAAGAGTAAATAGCTTTCACTGCTTTTAATAGCCTCTGTCTGCATTTAAAGCTGTGAGTCATCATGCCCTAATAAAACTCAGAGAACGTAAGTGAAGTAACTCTTCATTCTCTCACAGAAGCCAGGGGAATGCTGGCCGCAGGGAGGGAGCAGGGCAGGCAGGGGCTGCCTGAGCTCAAGGATGCTCCACGATGGGGGCCCAGTAACCTCTCACACCTGATGCCTCAGACCTAATGCCTGGGAATGGGGCAGGCCAATTTGAGGGCAATTCTGAAATTTTGATCTAATGAAAAGGTTGCCCAGTTACTCATTCTGGGGGAGGAGGAACACTCTTATGAAGACACAACACACCCTAGCAACAAGCTAATGCAATGTGGCACCTGAACAGCATGGGCTTAAAAATAATGGCAAAGCCAGAGAGCAGGGATTGTCAGCTGGTGGGCCATGGCACCCTGGTGTGCCATGAGAGCCATGAAAATTTTTAAAGATCATTAATTAAATTATTTTTGAAAGAAGTTCAAAGCACAGTAAGCATATTTTTTTTTAATCTTTTCTTTATCAACATAATTTAATTGAGCCCATTGTAGTTAAACTATAGGTTCATGTGTGCTGTGAGATTAAGAAGGTTGAGAAACACTGCCATAGAGCAACACCCAGAGAGAATCCAGGGAGTGAGTGGGCTTCCCTCCACTGCCTGCAGACTGCCATAAGAGAAAAGGACTCCCATGTACCTAATGGGGCCCCTATGAGTCACCCCATGGGAAGGCACTCCCAATTACCACAAAAGGTGGAGCCACTTTGAGAGACTGGTATCTCCAGTTACTCCTGTTCTAGAAAATGTTGAGGGTGCCTCAAACTCTGGCTTCTGGCTTTCCCAAGATGTCAGCCATGCACACAGGTCAGGGTGGGCCCTGCACAAAAGCAGGACAGAGGCGCTTGTGAGCAGGACGGCCCCACATTGAGAGGCACAGACAAGCCTGCCTCCTTCAGCAGGGCCATCATTGTGATCTGAGAAACCAAAACAGATGCCCCATTATCAACTAAGATGGACACTAAGGGTAAGGAAACACAAGTTACAATAACTCTTGGTCAAGGATTCAGGGTCCAGCTGTCAGGGCAAGTGCCCAGATTCCTATACTCTTGAATTTCCCAGCAGTAGGAGCTATCAAGCCAATTATCAGACCCTGCCTAACTCTGATTTATAACCCAAACCACTACAAGCCTGATTAGATGGAGGACAGGGCTTCTAAACATTTGTTTCTGATAAACAACTGTGGACTTTAAGCCAGCTTCAGGCAGCTTATAGTCTGTGTACAAACTGTCTTTGTGTTCTTTTGACATACAAAGCCAAATTCCACTTCATTTTAATACTAAAACACTGCTTCAAAGTGAACATAGGATGCATATTACATATAGATTTACCCATTTTGCCTGGGCACGGCTCACTTCATAAATATGTATAGCTTTTCCCCCAACCTGCTGAATATGCATTGCTATATTGTATAATATAGATGCTGTGAGGCATAAAATACTAACATCCCCTCCCCTCTTCTAGGACAGACACCTTCAGTCCACATTGGAGACCATCTCTTCTTATGGATAACATGAATAAAGCTCTCCTTTCTATTTAGCTATCCTGATGGTCCTTTGGATAACATCTCAAATGTGCCAAGGGCATAATACTTGGGGTCCAAAGACATGCCACCTGCAGGCTATTTGATCTTTGTCAAAGCAGTTAGCTCCTTCTCCACTGCAAAACCACATAAATATATTAATAGAATTGTCCCTTCTGTCTACACAGCAAAGGTGGCACCCAGAGCTTGGAGGCCCAGGGTTGGATTAGAGGTTCAAGCAAGAACAGCAGAAACAGTGAGAAAAGAGATCCCAAAAGGCTTCAGTTCCATATGAGGTCAGCCATTCTGGAGAGTCTGCACTGGAGTCCACATGGACACTGACCATCCTCATCCAGAGGAGCCCCCCTGGGTACGTAAGAATCCTTTTCTCCTTTTACAGCAGTATGCAGGGAGCGAAGAGAAGGCCACTCCCACGCTGAATGCTCCATGGGTGTCTCTCTCTGGCTTTGCTACTGCCAACTACTTTCCCATATTCTTAAGTCCATGCTGTTTGGATGCCACATTGCATCAGCCTATTGCTAGGGTGTGTTCTGTTGTGTCTTCACCATCTTCAAAGGAACAGTTCATACCCCCACCCTGAATGGGTTACTGTGTAACCTTTTCAGTGAATTGGTCCTAACCTACCACAGTGCATGCCAGTCCAGTCAAATGGGACATACCCCCTCCTGCTCTTGAAATATTTACAACCTAGATGAAAATTATCTCAGAAAAAACAAGTTGCATCTTACTGAGTCCAAGGCATTCCTCAAAATTTCTGGAAGAAATTATTTTCCTGAGTGGCCACATGTCTACCTCTTGGCTGCAGCCAACAGACCATGAATGATGGTGGCTAACTGTTCCCCAGACAAGCAGGAACACTTCTGGCTCTCAGATCCCTGACATGGAAACAGTGTGTGCAGCCAGCATCCAGTGCTGAACATTCCGGGACCAATGCTGAGGTTGCATGTCAAAGCCTTGCACTAGTGGTCTTCTAAGATCTAAGACAGTGGTTCTCAACCTTCCTAATGCCGTGACCCTTTAATACAGTTCCTGTGGGTCGCAACCCACAGGTTGAGAACCGCTTATCTAAGACAAGGTTCAGCTCAAGTCATCCCTCCTCTAGGAAGCCTGTGCTGGGTGGCTTCCTCCTTTGAACACGTGGCAGTTGCACTGTGCTAGCCCTTGGGCGCTCCATGGAGCTTGGGCATGCAGCTTGGCTTCCTGATCATTGCAGCCCAGTGAGTAGCCCACAGAGGAAGTACTCAGAGATGTCTGATGAGCTTGAAGAGACCCACACACACATCATGAGTTAGAACAAATAGGAAAGGTAGTCATAGAAGGAGTCCAGATTTTACAACACACACACAAACATACACACACACACACACACACACACACACACAGTCTCCCTTCCATGGCAGTAAGCCTGAGATTCAGAGACTGTGAGAGTAATTAGCAGCCAGCAGACAAGCCCAGTTTCCCTTAAGACCAGAGGGTCCTGGAGATGCTGGGCTAGGTCAAAGGGAAGTGCCTGTCAGTAACAGAGGGACTCTAGGAGCTCAGCAGGATAGGACAAATAATCAAAGAACACCCTCATCTCAAAGCCCATTGCTTCTGCCCACTGGCATAGCTAAATCCATGGGATCTTCAGAAAGGGCTCACTTGGTTACCTGAGAAATGAGTCACTGTGTGGATCCTAAGCCAGGTTTTAGCAGCTTGGTCTCATGGACAACCCAGCCATTTCTTGTTCTTTACGTGCAGCACGGCTGAGTAATTAGCCCTCAACATGCTCCAAAGTGACCTTCAACGAGTAACTCCACCGGGCTTGGAATAGCTGAAGGGACTCTTAAGCTTCTGGAGTCTTACTTATGTCTGTTAATACTTTACAAATTATCCTGGTAGAAGCTACAGCTTCATCAAGGTACTGTGTCTTCTGGTCTGTTGTCTTGGGCTCCTTGCAAGAAATCTTCTAGCTCCTAATATTTAAGGGAGCCACCTAACATGTGATTTCACTGACAATGAACTTGTTATCTGAGCTGAAAACAAGGGCACAAGATGGAAAAGCTCTTTCCAGCAGAGTTGTCTAGGCTATGGGACTATCCCTACTGTCATGTTGCTTTTTAGCCCCAAACTTCCCTCATCCACTTTACGTTACACAGTTCACTCCAAGGACCTCTAAATTTAGAGTTCTTCACATGCCCTACACAGCTCCTCCTACTGGAAATTATGATTACCTGGAGTGTCTGTTATACACTAGGCACCCTACTTAACGTTTGTATTGTATTATTCCTAAAAAGTTTCAGATCATAGATATTATTAGCCTCTGAGGGAAGAAGAAAGGTGTCAGGATCCAGGAAGGGCTCGAGACCCTCCTAAATCTATTGCATTGTTTAGTGGAGATTGTTTTTTAACATCTCCATGCATCAGTTTTCTGGTTAAAATAATAAAAGTCAGGTATTACCCCCACAGGGAAAAGCAGCACATTTTTGTCTATGTATGGCAAGATTTTTGTGTATGTGTGGCAAGGTTTTTAGTACAATTAACAAAACAGAAAAGCTATAATATTGTGATTTTAGAGTCCTTTCTGCATATCTCTCCAGTAGGATGGCTTTCCAGAAGCTTCCATTCCTCACTCTGGACATAGCTGACTATCACAAGTCAACATGGACAGCTGGGCTTGATGGTTCACACCTGTAACCCCAGCACTCTGGGAGGCTGAGATAGGTGGATTGCTTGAGCTCACAAGTTCAAGACCAGCCTGCACAAGAGTGAAATCCTGTCTCTACAAAAAATAGAGAAACTAGCTGGGTGTTATGGTAGGTGCCTGTAGTCCCAGCTACTCAGGAGGCTGAGGCAAGAGAACCATTTGAGCCAAAGAGACTAAGGTTGCTGTGAGCTATGACACCACAGCACTCTGCTCAGGGTGACAGAGTGAGACTCTGTCTCAAAAAAAAAAAAAAAAAGTATGATGTACATAATGAGTCCCTGGTTCACACAGTTACTTGAGGATAGGATGGAAAATCCACAAAAAACAGTTAGCAGTGGTGATACTCAGTGAAGGCTGCTTTCCTCAATTATGTGGCGCATTCTCCTTTGATAAACTATTTGTTGAGCTACATGCTCTCCTGAAGGCATATTCCTGGACACTAGAACTCCTGGAAACAGTTGGCAACTGGCTTCCAGGCAGAAATGGTGACTCATCAGCATCTGAAATACAGAGCTTTTCAGAACAATTCCTACTAGCACTGGATAAATCTAAGTCTAGCAGAGGAGAGGCCCTAGCTAGTAAACCCCCTTTCCCAGAAGCCTCTTTCCTTGGATGCCTGGGAACATTTGCCAAGAAATTGCTGTGTGCCTGCCTTCTCGGGCAGGGCAGATGGGGAGCAGCCATGCATGCAAATACGAGGGAAGTGGGACAAAAATTAACTGCACTTTCCTACTGAAAAAAAAGTTCTCCTGGAAAGCCGAAGTGAGAGAACAAAGCATACAAAGTTACTAAATCAATTACCAAGAAGATACTCTGGGCTCTCAGCTTTAGGGCAAAGAAAAGCTAGTTGTTCTAGAAAGTTTCCTTATTCCAGGCTGTGAGCCTAGTGTTTCTTGTTCTATCCTGATACCTCTATCTGGTGAGAACTTTTATTTGCTCTAAATTAAGTCTTCCTTGACAATAGACCCGGATGTAAGTTTCAAATTTCATGTCATCTTAATGCTTTACAAGCTCCTGAATTTCACACCAGTTATCTCCAAAGGGGCTCGTTTGTTTTACAGGCCTCTTGTTTGAGGTAAAGATAAAAAGAGAAATTAGAGGAAAGATTTATTCTTTTTCTCTTGAGAAAGAGAAAGCTTTGCATTTCATTAACTGACAGTGGACATGCCGTGGGCAGATCAGCCACCAGGAACCATCCCCGCCCTAAGCCCCACAAATTCTGCAGACCACACAACACTGACCACTAAACACTGCCTGAAAAATAGTAGGAAACAAACTACTATTTGTTTGTTTTTCCGAGAGAAAAACCCAGAGATAGCCCAGAGACCGGGGCAGAGCAACGAACAGTTTCCAGAGCCAAGTGCAGTTCGCTACCGGCGCAGCCAGGTACGGAGGCTGGAGCCCTTCACTGCGGGTGCACTCAGGGCACAGATGAAATGGGCAGCGTGCCTGGCCTCTTCCTGACCACATCCCCATCCCCCTCTCCCAGACGGATGGCCCCAAGCACTCGCCTCTTTGTCCCTGCGGGCTGCCTCTAGGGAGACCGTGGCGTGGCCCCTGTGCTCCTCCTGGCCGCACTGCTGGCAGATGCTCTGCTGATCCCGGCAGCAGAAGGTGACCAGCGGTCTCCGGTGGGTGGGGCAGGCGCGCAGGTCGCGGTCCCGCGCTGGCTCGGTCAGCTGGTGGCTGTGCAGTTTGCTGTTCTCCTGGTGTGGCCGCAAGTGCTCCTCACAGTAGTTCACCAGGCATGTCAGACAGGACTTCACCGCCCTCACCCTGCTGGTTCCGAGGCAGAAATCACACAGGATGTCCTCCTCATCCTGGCCTCCAGGAGTCCCCTGCTCCACAGAGCCATTGTCCTGTCCCTCAGCCTCTCTGCCAGGCCTCTCCGGGGAGCCCACGTCCTCCTCTTCTGCAGAACTGACTGGCCCAGAGTCTGGGTTGAGAGGGGCCAGCGGGTGAGCAGTGGCCCCGAGTAGTGGCCCTGGGGCCATCAGATCCAGCTCAGCCATCTGGGAGGCTCTGCCACCTAAGCTGTTCTTCCTCTGCCTTTGGCCCACGATCTGTGGAGCCTGAGTCAGACAAGAGAACCACGCCCACATGATTACAGCTGCTCCAAGATCTTAACTGTTTCCTCCCTCCCAGAGGAAGCTCAGTTACTCTTCACTGCATCCTGAGCTTGGATGGCAGCCAGCTGTGGTGACTGGGCAGCAGATTACACAAGCACAGGACAGCTCAGGATGTCTCCCCACTGGCTTGGGACTTTCCTGGGGTCCACCCCTGAAACTTTATTCTTATGTGAATCAGCTGTGCCCCAAGGCTCTGTGGAAGGTAATGTGTGACTGTGGCTGCTCCGGAAAGATTTGTGGGCTATGTTGGAAACCTGTGTGGCTTTGTGGTCTGACAAGCTAGTATTTTTGTTTTCTTTTTTAGAAAGGATCTATACAGTCAGAAATTCAGTGGCAGGGCAGCCATTCATCCCTTCCCATCCCATACAAATAGACTCAAGACAGGTAGGAATAGGATGCACGAGTTGACCCTGACCTTTCCACTGCACTGTCTTGTGAGGTCACATGGGCATTCAGCAGGAGTCAGAAAGGTGAGGGAGACCATGTCCACTTCCAAGAAAGCTCTACTCAGACGGCTCCTCCAGACCACACATGCTGCCCTGCAGTTCCCTAAGAGGAATGTGTGCCAAGAAATAATCCCTCTGCCCACTTTACAGAATGTTCCCAGACATGGAGTATTAGTTTTCTAGGTTGCCATAACCAAGTGCCACAGACTGATTAGTTTCAACATCATATATGTATTTCCTCACTGATCTGGTGGCTGAGGTCAAGGTGTCCACAGGGTTGGTTCCGTCTGAGGCCTCTTTCCTTGGTCTTCAGGTGACTTCGACTTCCATTTTCACTTGGTCTTCCCTGTGTCTGCATCCTAAAATCCTCCATGCCCATATTGAACTAGGGCCTACCCTAATAACCCCATTTTACCTTAATTATCTGTTTAAAGGCATTGCCTCCAAATACAGTCCCATTCTGATGTACTGGGGGCTAGGACTTCAACATACAAATTTGTGGGGAAGACACAATTCAGCCTATAATGTACAGCTGAGGGAATGAGACAGGACATTTCTAACTCCTTAACAAAAAGGAGCTCTTAGGGCATGACCACTGGATAGGGACACAAAATGTACTCAGTATTTGCCAGATGGACACAAAGGAATTCAAGATTATTTTGGGGTAGTTGGACTCTAAATTCTGTAGTGTAGAGAGGCTCTGTGGCTTTCCCCCAGCGTAGTTCAGATACACATTTAGATTCAGGTGGATTTGAAAAACCAATGGAAAAGAGAGATGGGGTGGGTGGGGGGGGGGTCTAGCTAGCCTCAGATACCAGGGGTTAGGATGGTTCCCAAGACACTGTTCCCTTATGGGTCTGTACCCCTGGAATGAGTTCTTCAGGATTTAGATTAAAACTGGATAAACCCAGGGGCATTTCTTATCATTGACCAGGAAATTTCAGAAATCAAAGAAATCCAGGCCTACTCAAAGTTGGAGGGCACAGAAGACTTTAACATTCATCCTAGATGCAGTCCTGTTTTTTGTCCATATAATACAGTAGCCCTTTTGAGCAAGAAAATGTTTCTTAAATGTTCATGTTCTGACTATCCTGTTCTATTACCAAAGACCCTCTAAAAGAGATTTTCTTATTTCTGACTCTGGTTAGGGTCTTTAAACAGATTCAGTAAGGTAAAATGAGGTCATTACGGTGCATCCTAACCAAGTCATGCTGGTGTACTTCTAAGAGAGGAGATAAGGACACAGAGTGTCAGAGGGTAGACCATGTGAAGCCACAGAAGAGCCACCCACACCAGGTTAGGATCTCAAGATCAGAAACATACACCCTATTACTAGCATCCTCAGGTCCTGTTCTGTGAGACAGGAAGGAATGAGTGACAGCATCCAAGTCCTTATATTTTGGATCTGTTTTAAAAATGAAAACAAAAAATTTAGCTTGCAGACTACACAAAGCCACAGGCTTCCAACATAGTCTGTTTTTATATATCTAGCTAGGAGGGAAAAGGACTTCTCCCAGTCCAGATAGCTCTCAGAGCTTTCTCCAACATTGACAGACAGGTTTGCCTTCCTTTTAATTCCTTTTTCAGAATGACCAACAACTGAAAGCTGAATTGGTCCACCCACATGCTACAGAGCCTCTGATCTCACTGGAACAATCCTGAATTCTTCTGTGTCTATCTGGCAAACATTGAGTGCACTATGCATCCCTATCCAGTGGTCATGCCCTAAGAGCTCTTTTCTTCTATGGAGCTAGAACCGTCCTGTCTCATCTCCTGGGCATATGTTAGGAGCTGAATTGTGTCTCCCCCACAAATTTGCATGTTGAAGTCCTAATCCCCAGTGAGATCACAGGTAATTGCTCTGCTTGGCCTCTTCTATGGCCTCAAGTAAGACTCAGAAGGTGTTGGGCCTGCCCTGCCCTCTCACTCTCTCTGTCTCACTATCTCATTCCCACCCTTTCTTCTTTTATGAACTGTTGCATGCCTGTCACTTCTCTATGACTGTTTAGAGCAGCTCATGGGCAATGCTCAGCTCTCCATCTATACTCTATTGGATCCCTGAGCTACTAGACATCCCACGTGATATGAAAAAACAGGAAATCTTAATTTTGGTCCATCTTGGCCTCGGCCAATCACTGTCCTTTCTTAACCTCAGTTTCTTTGACCATAAAATGAGTATGTTTGTCTAAGTCAAGGTTGGTAAATTGACATCTAGTTTGGCTTGCTGAGGAATAATATGGAGGAGTCTAAATTCATGTCCAAACTTAACAGGAAAGGGTGTCACACTCAGGTTGTGATATCTGATGTGGGCATGGGATGGAGAGTAATGGGCTCTCAGGAGCCAGTATCTAACCCTGTGGGACCACAGAATTCACCACAACTTCAAAATCTCCTCCAATTCCAACCCTTAAAGCAGAGTCTTCAGAAGAGCACAGCTAGGACCACACTCTGCTCCTACTCCCAGGGACAGTGACAAATCTCATCAAACCTCAGTACCCTTGCTCAATACCTTGGCATCAGCAGATTGAGCCTATAAGGTCACATGACCCTTCTGAACTCAAATGCACTATTTACCACTATTGAACCCAGCACTCCACAACCACCACCACCCTGTGCTCCCACTGGGTCTGGAGTGCCCTGATACTCTCAGTCTCTCCTTGGACTCTTTGCTCTGCCTCCTTGCCTGAACTGAAACTTGAATGTCCCATGAAGACACTGTTTCTCCTGTTACCTGTGAACTGGTGCTGTTCCTTCTTTCACCACTTATGTATCTCAGAGCCAAGGTGGGATGGGAGTCCTCCTCATGCTCCCTTTATGACATCCAGAACACCACTCCCCAGCCCCCAGCAAAGCCTGCTCCCCTGATGCACATGCTGCCCTGCGGTACCCCCCCCCCCACTCCTCCTGGCTGTCTTCTACCCACCTGTCCCCCACCCCAACTCTGTTATCACTATCAGAATTTCTACCTCTGAATGCTTCCTGCCACCCTTCCTATAGGTACTCCTGGATTTCTTTTTATTTTTAATTATGGTGAAATAAACATAGCATAAAACACAAATAACATTTGGCATCTTAGCCATTTTTAAGTGTGATGTTCAGTGGCATTAAAAACATTCACATTGGTTGTTGGACAACCATCATCTCCATAACTCTTTTCCTCCAGCAAAACTGAAACTCTGTACCCATTAACTGATAACTCCTCACTACCCCCTTTTTCAGCCCCTGGAAACTGCCATTCTACTTCCTATCTCTATAAATTTGACTATTTTAGGTACCTCACATAAGTAGAATCATACAGTGGTTGTCCTTTTGTGACCAAATTATTTCACTTAGTATAATGTCCTCAAAGTTCATTTATGTCACAGTATACATTTGAATTTCCTTCCTCACACCTAGATTTTGCATTCAGCAGGAATCTCAACCTTCAGAATTATGAATTGATAACTGACAAACTGAAAAATGCATTGACACTATCAACAGAAGAATTGATCAAGCAGAAGAAATATTTAGTGAGCTTGAAGAAAACCTATTTAAAAATACACAGTCAGAAGAGGAACAAAGAATAAAAAGGCTCAGTGCCTGTGGCTCACGTGGCTAAGGCGCCAGTCACATTACACATGAGCTGGTGGGTTCGAATCCAGCCCAGGCCCACCAAACAACAATGATGGCTGGAACCAAAAAATAGCCAGGCAGTGTGGCAGGCACCTGTAGTCCCAGCTACTTGGGAGGCAGAGGCAGGAGAATCACTTGAGCCCAGGAGTTGGAGGTTGCTGTGCGCTGTGACGCCACAGCACTCTAGCCAGGGTGAAAGCTTGAGGCTCTGTCTCAAAAAAAAAAAAAAAAAGAAAGAAAAGAAAAGAAAGAAAGGAAGAAAAGCAAAGAAAAAGGAAAAGAAAAAAGAATAAAAAAAGAATAAAGCACATCTACGAGATTGAGAAAATAGCCCCAAAAGGACAAATCTAAGAGTTATTGGCCTTAAAGAGGAGGGTGAGAGAGAGAGTATGTGATTGGAATAAAAAGTTTATTCAAAGAAATAATAACAGAGAACTTTCTGAACCTAAAGAAAGGTATCAATATTTAGGATAAGAAGGTCATAAAATACCAAGCATATTTAATCTAAAGGAGACTACCTCAAGGCATTTAATAGTCATTTTCCCAAATGTTATAAAAGAAAAGGTCCTAAGGGAAGCAAAAAAAGAAAAAGAAAATATATAAAAGAGCTCCAATACATCTGGCAGCAAACTTCTCAGTGGAAACCTTACAGGCCAGAAGGCTTGTGGCATGACATATTCAAAGTGCTAAAGGAGAAAAACTTCAGCACTAGATATTATATCCTGCAAAAATATCCTTCAAACATGAAGGAAAAATAAAGATTGTTCCAGACAAACAAAATCCAATCCCAGAAATGTCTACAAGAAATGCTAAAAGGAATTCTTCGATATTAAAGAAAAGAACACTAATGAACAATAAGAAATCACCTGAAGGTATAAAACTCACTGGTAACAATAAGTACGCAAATACAGAATACTCCATTGGAGTAACTTAGGTATATAGACCATTTATATCTTGAGTAGGAAGACTAAAAGATAAATCTACCAAAAATAATAACTACAACAACTTTTTAAGAGACAGAGATAGATAGAATAAAAAGATATGAATGCAAACAACAAAACATTAAAAAGCAGGGAGGGTAGAGTTAGTATAGAATTTGTTAGATTTCTTTTTGCTTGCTTGTAATCAAAAGTTAAATTGTCATTTGTTTAAAACAGATGGTTTTAAAATATTTTTTCAGGCCTTATGGTAATCTCAGAACAAAAAACCTTACAACAGACACACACAGAGAAGAAAGAAAGAAAGAAATTAAAATGCACTATCAGTGCTCAGTAGCTCAGTGGGTAGCACGCCAACCACATACACTGAGGTTGGCAGGTTCAAACCCAGCCTGAGCCAGCTAAAACAACAATGAAAACTGCAACAAAAAATTAATAGCTGTGCATTGTGGTGGGGAACCTGTAGTTCCAGCTACTTGGGAGGCTGAGGCAAAAGAATCGCTTATCCTAAGAGTTTGAGGTTGCTGTGAACTGTGACACCATGACACTCTACCCAGGATGACAGCTTGAGACTCTGTCTCAAAAAAAAAAAAAAAAAAGGTATAGAAGGACCTTTATATAATAAAAGCCATATGTGACATAATAAAAGCCTAACGGAACAGAATAGAGAACCCCAAAAAAAAATCCATACATCTATAGTTAACTTATCTTTGACAAAGCTGCCAGTAACCTACAGTGGGGAAAGGACTGTCTCTTCAATAAGTAGTGCTGAGAAAAATGGATACCCAAACCCACAGCTAGTATCATTCTGAATGGGGAAATATTGAAAGCCTTTCCTTTGAGGTCTGAAACAAGACAAGGATGTCCACTTTCACTACTGTTATTCAACAGAATACTCAAGATCTAGCTAGAGCAATCAGACTGGAGGAATAAATAAAGGGCATCTAAATCAGAAAGAAAGTAGTCAAATTATCCTTGTTTATAGACGATATGATCTTATATCTAGAGAAAACTAAAGGCTCCCCCAAAATCTATTAGAACTGATAAACAAATTCAATAAAGTTTCAGGGTACAAAAAACCAGTAGCATTTCTATATGACAACAGTAAGCAATCTAAAAAAGAAACAAAATAATCCCATTTACAATAGGTATAAGTACAATAAAATGCCTAGGAATAAACTTAATCAAAGAAGTGAAAGATCTCTAGCAGTGATGAAATAAAGAGGACATAAAACAATGGAAAGATATCCCATGCTTAGGGATTGGAAGAATAAATATTCTTAAAATATTCATACTGCTCAAATCAATCTACAAATTCAATGCAATTTCCATCAAACACCAATGACATGCTTCACAGAAATAGAAAAAATAACCCTAAAATTCATATGGAACCACAAAAGATCCATAATAGCCAAAGCCATTCTGAGCAAAAAAGACCAAAATTGGAGGAATCACATTACCTGACTACAGAACTGTAGTAACCAAAACAAGCATGCAGACACTCAGACTAATAGAACAGAATAGAGAACCCAGAATAAAAATCCACACATTTATAGTTAACTTATCTTTGACAAAACTGCTAGGAACATACAGTGTGGAAAGGACCATCTCTTCATAAGTAGTGCTGGGAAAAATGTATACCCATATCGGAAGAATGAAACTAGATCCTTATCTCTCACCATATATAAAAATCAAATCAAAATGGATTAAAGACTTAAATCTAAGACCTGAAACTATGAAACTACTAAAAAAAAATAGGGAAAATTCTATGATACATTGGTCTGGACAAAGATTTATTGAGTAATACCCCAAAAGCATTGGCAACCAAAGGAAAGTTGGATAGAGGGGATACATAAAGGGAAAAAGCTTCTGTACAGCAAAGTAAACAATCAACAAAATGAAGGACAACTCACAGAGCAGGGGAGTGAGTGTTTGCAAACTACTCATCTGATGGGGATTCATAACTAGAGTATATAAGGAGCTCCACTACTCAATAGGAAAAAATTAAATTAAAAAATGGGCAAAAGATCTGAATAGATATTTCTCAAACAAAAACATATAAATGGTCACCAGGTAGATGAAAAAAAAAAATGCTCAACACTATTAGTCATCAGAGAAATGCAAATCAAAACTGCAATGAGATATCACCTCATCCCAGGTAAAAAGGGCTTTTATCAAAAAGCCAATAACAAGTGCTGGTGAGGATATGGAGAAAAGGAAATCTTCATATGGTGTTGGTGAGACTGTAAATTAGTGCTACCACTATGGAGAACAGTATAGAGGTTCCTTAAAAACTGCAAATAGGATTACCATATGACCCTGCAAGCCCACTGCTATATACATATCCAAAAGAAACAAAATCTGTACAGTAAAAGATATCTGCACTTCTCTGTTTATTGCAGCACTATTCACAATAGCCAAGATATGGAATCAACCTCAGTCTCCATCAGTGAATGAATGGATAAAGAATTGAGGTACATGTACACAGTGGAATTCTATTTGCTGGTTTGTTTGTTTTTTTTTATTTTTTGAGACAGAGTCTCACTATGTCACCCTCAGTAGAGTGCCATGGCGTCACAGCTCACAACAACTTCAAACTCTGGGGTTTGAGCAATCCTCCTGCCTGAGCCTCCCAAGTAGCCGGTGCTAACAGGTGCGTGCCATGATGCCCAACTAGTTTTTTTCAATTTTTAGTAGAGACAGCATCTCACTTTTGCTCGGGGCTGGTCTCAAACTCCTGAGCTCAAGGGATCTACCAGCTCTGCACTCCCAAAAGGCTGGGATTGCAGACATGTGCCACCTTGCCTGACCTCCACAGGTCCTTTTGTTTGCCAGTGAGGTGTTGTCATGATGCATAGGCATAGCCTTGGTCACTGCTCCCCAAATCACCCAAGCTTCTGGCCTAAAATTAGCAGCTGAACCACCAAGAAACCTACTGGGGGGGGGGGAGCCTAGAAATGAAAAGCTAAAGAATTTGACCACATCTCTAATTATAAAAAGTTCCAGACACAAAGCAATGACATTTTATGTGGCACCAAGTTAGCACTTTTGAACTGTGCTTTGTTATGTTGCCATAGCAACCTCTGTAACAACTCTGAGAACATGGGTATCCTGAAATCCAAATTATCACACAAGTCAAACTCCAGGTATTTAATGTTTTTTGCCTAAAATGGCAAAACAACCTACACTTAACAAACAAAATAAATCCTTTAACATATATAACAAATGTTCTCTCTTGCCTTGGGACAGAAGATGGTTTAAAAGGCTGGCTCCCCACTAAGAATACCTAAGCCAGTTGTTTTGGTACTGCTGGTTTTCTGGAACTTGGACAGCTACTCAGCACACAGTCAATATGGGCACCTCCCACTCTTGCTATTTGGCCACACATTCCAGGAAGCCATACTCACCTTCAAAGAGGGCAGCATGATCTCAGGCCAGTCTAGGCCAGCCATGGAGTTACCTGTCACCTGCTCGTTAAGACAAGCAGCTCAGCACTGGGCAAGGCATATGGCCAAGACAGGCCAGGCCTCCTGGGCAGTGCACGCAGGTGGACATGCAGGCAGATGCCTTCATGAAGCAGAGGTTAAAGGTCAGGGTAAGGGTGCTTTTGCTCTTACTAGTGAGGTATGGACATTCAGAGTTAGAAGAAACCCCAGAAAATCATTCCCTCCACTCTTGTCTTCCCAATATTTAAAAATAAGGAAACTCAAAGTTTCCTTTTTTATTTTTAAAAACAATAAGTAAGAATGACTGACCCAGATCCCTGAACAAAAGAAGGAAAAAGCATTGTTCATGCAAGGGGCAAAACTATGCACCTCTTCTCTCAGTAGTAGCAAGGGTCAGAAGACAATGGGTCATTTTCTCTGTAAACAACATGTTCTGCCTCAGCCCAAACCTTCCAGGAATGGCTTACTTCTCCAGGGCCTTGAACCTCACTTCTTAATTCCACTTTCCCACAATATTTATGCCCTCAAATAGTTTCAGTATTCACCTCATTGTTGAAAACCATGTGGTTAAAAGACACTCAGTGTTTGTGTACCCCTGGTTGTCTGGCTGTGGGAAGGCTGACATCCCCACATGGGTTTCCTGAGATGAGGGAACCCTTCCTCCAATGCATGGTGCATGGACTCAAGAAGCAAATAAAACACCAGGAATGTTCAGAAGAAGCTATTGCCTCTGGATATAAAGTATATTGTGGAGGGCGAAGACAAGATGGCTGACTGAAGCCAGCTTTCCACAGAGACTCCCATCCAGAAGGAGAGTTAAAGGACAGAAATTTAGCAAGTAACCTGGTGGATTAGAGCTGTGCCAAGAGAGAAGGTTGAAGAACGCACATCAACCCTGCCGAGGCAAGCTGCGACTCCAAGGATACAAACAAAAGGTACAAAATCCATCACCAAGCAGATGTGAGTCCCCTCCCCCAAGAGAATGGCTCTGAGTACCCCATAAACAAATGAGCAGAGTTCAAAAGTCCTCCCATTATACTCCACAGGAGAGACACTCTAAAAACTGGACCTACTTCCCCTACTAGGGTGCCATGGCGCTCTTCTGCCAGGCATAAAACTGTGTAAAACTGTATATATTCTCTACCTGCAGTTCTGAGCTCCCAGCACTCCCCTCCACTCTCACTCTGAAGTCTGGAGGTCTGTCCCCCAGGAGTCCAGATTCTTGGGTGTTTTCTTGAGAGGTGTGGACAGGGCCTGAACTGCTTCTGGCAAGTGCTGATTCTGTGGCATGTGAGTGACGAGAGGATAGTCAGCTGAGAGGGAACCACGCCAGAGTGGTCCCAAGGTGCCACGAGGCACAGAACAGCAACCATTTTGGCAACCATAGGGCTCACCCCCGGATATTCTGGAATCACACCTCTTGTCTCTCTGGGCAACCAGAGCAGGCCAGGTATCTTCTCAGGTGGCAACCACCAGCAGAACAGATCTGGGATGGAAAGACAGGGCCCATGAGTAAAGGATTTGCCTGAGGCAGTACTGGCCTAGGTGGAGTGCTGGGACTAGAAAATGCACACGCAGTGATGGTAGACTCCCAGGGCAGGGCAGACCCAGAGGACTGCTTTACTGAGCCTAAGATGCACCCAGCTCTCAGGGGATCATCAGCCTAGACAAAGGAGGGCAGGAGGCTAGAACTGACAGCTAACCATGCTGCGAATACAAACTTGCAGCAGCAAAGACAGGGCCTGAGTCGCAGGTTCTGTGAACTCAAAACAGCTTCTCTTCTGCAGGGGAATTTATCAGGGACAGAAACAAATTCCACAGAGTTGTTCTGTTCTGTCAGTAACATCAATCAAGGGTGGGGCTGGAATTGAGTGAGCAGCCCAGCCTCCATCAAGTGCTCAAGGTTGTCAGGTTCACCTTCCCCTGCCAAATAGTAGCAGAGAGCAGCAGCCTGGCAGAAGAGATATAGATTTCCTTGTGATTCAGGCAGGTGCAAACTCCTAGAGTATCTGGTCATTGGAGGCAACTGGGTCACAGCCCTGCGGGGTTATCAGTGACTGGGTGTGACAGAGGTGCAAGGTGGGGAAGGAGGCTTCAACCTTCCAAGATTAATCTATTTGCTGGGTGGGTCCTTCTGACCTCACAGAGCATTAGAGCAAGTCATATTTGAGTTGTCAGCAGACCTTTACGATCTAGTTGCCAGAGACCTTTTCAATTCTCCTACCTGAGACATGTGCTGACTGAGGCAATTGATTTGGACCATTTAAAATGAGCCAATTGCCCAAGGACTATCCAAGTGGTGCCCTGGGTGTGTGGTTGTAGGAAGATTTGATTTTCCTTTTTCAATTGTTGCCTGTGGGGGGCGGGGTGACTTAATTGCTAGTATTTCTCCACAGCTGAGACTTCAACCCAGGGTAACTGTTTCACTAGGGTCAGACAGAGACCAGCTGAAAACAAGACAGAGCCACTTAGCTCCATCACACCAAGCAGGTCCCCAGTCTCTCAGGCCATAGCACTGTACGGGTCCTCAGCAAAGCTCTAGAGGAAAAGGTACAGATACCAGTCCCAGCGTTTGGGCAAAGGGCTGATCAATTACTATTCCTCGTGCCCTGAACCCAACTTTTCTTTCTGCATGCATTTAGTCAAACGGTGTAAAATAATAATGGGGTGGAATAATGGAAAAACTCTGGTAACATGAATAACCAGAGTATATCAACCCCCCAAGGAAAGATATGCCAGATGTAACTGAAGATCCCATTCATAAACAGATGGCTGAGATATCAGAAATCAAATTCAGAATTTGGATGGCAAACAAGATTAATAGAATGTTGGAATTAGAAATTTGAGGAGCAATTCAAAAGTTGTCTCAAGAATTCAATGAATTTAAAGACAAAATCACCAAAGATTTTGACACATTGAAGCAAGAATTTGCATCCCTCAAAGATCTAAAAAAAACAGTAGAATTCCTCAGTAACAGAATGGAGCAAGCAGAAGAAAGGATTTCTGAAATAACAACAAAGCTTTTGAATGCTCTCAAACTCTCAAAGAGGACGAGAAATGGATGGCAAATACGGATCACTGTCTCAGAGAGCTCTGGGATAATTCAAAGAAGGCTAATATCCACCTCATTGGAATTCCTGAAAGTAATGAAGTGGGCCTCATAAGGCACAGAGGCCCTTCTCCATGAAATTATGAAAGAGAATTTTCCAGACATGCCTAGAGATTCTAAAATTCAGATATCAGATAGTTTCAGAAGCCCAGCATGACTCAACCAGAATAAGACATCTTCCAGGCACATCATAATTAACTTCACTAAAGGTAATATGAAGGAGAAAATTCTGAAAGCAGCCAGACGTAAGAACTGCATTACCCACAAAGGGAAGAATATTAGAATGACTGCAGATCTCTCTGCTGAAATCTTTCAAGTCAGAAGAGGGTGATCATCGACTTTTAAAATCCTAAAACAAAATAACATTCAACCCAGGACCCTGTATCCAGCTAAACTGAGTTTCATTTATGATGGAGAAATTAAATACTTTAATGACATTCATATGTTGAAGAAATTTGCCATATCCAAATCAGCTCTTCAGGATATTCTCAGACCTATCCTCCGTAATGACCAGCCCAATCCTTTACCACAAAAGTAAACTCACTCAGAAACTTTTGATCAAACTCCAACTTCCACAATGGAAAAAGAATTAAAAATGTCCACTGGACTTTTGAAAAACTCGATACCCAAAATTATACCAGACTTATCAATATTCTCCATTAATGTGAATGACTTAAACTTTCCTCTAAAGAGGCACAGGTTGGCTGACTGAATATAAAAACTCAGGCCAGATTTTTGATACACACAAGAATCTCATCTTACCTTAAAAGATAAACATAGACTCAGGGTGAAAGGATGGTCGTCCATATTTCAGGCAAATGGAAATCAGAAAAAAACAGGTGTTGCAATTCTATTTGCAGATACAATAGGCTTTAAACCAACAAAATTAAGGAAGGATAAGAATGGTCACTTCATATTTGTTAAGGGTAATACTCAATATAATGAGATTTCAATTATTAACATTTATGCACCCAACCAGAATGTGCCTCAATTTATAAGAGAAACTCTAAC
>CAUYPK010101973.1:0-13555 GCA_963574355.1 Loris lydekkerianus | reverse complement strand
AAAATGCCAGGAAGGCTATGTTGAATATTGGGATGAAAATGTGTCAAATGGTTTATGAAGCTAGTATATGATGCCCCATGATCATATCAATGTACACAGCTATGATTTAATAAAAAAAAAAAAATAAAAAAATAAAAAAATAAAAAAAAAATATAATAAAAAAATTAAAAAAAAAAATAAACAAAACATGATTAACTGTAACAATACATAATAATCAGATTTTTTTTCCTATGGAAATTATTACTACTCCAGGTGTATGTATGTATGTATATATACGTTTTGGTATATATATATATATATATATATGAGCTAATATATATGAGCTACAGTCTGTGCTCAATTAGACTCAATGTTTGTCTATTAAAGCACTTATACAGCGTTAAAAAAATACAAAACTAGAAAAATACAAAATCCCTGTGGAGGAAAAAGAACTCTTGTATATTAAGGGTGGGAAAAGAGATGGTGTAGCCATTTTGGACAACAGTATGGAAGTTCCTAAAAAAATTAAAAATAGAACTATCATATGACCTAGCAATCCTTCTTCATATCATAAAGATACCTGCACTCCCAAATTCGTAAAGATACCTGCACTCCCAAAAAAACAACCTAGGGGTCCCTCAACAAACAAGGCTAACACAAGTGTAGTGTTTCTAACACACATGCAAACTCATAGTGGAATACTATTCAGCCTTTAAAAAGGTGATTCTGTCATTTATAACATTCATAGAGCTAAAGGATGTTATGCTAGGTCAGCAGTTCTCAACCTGTGGGCCGCTACAGGAACTGTATTAAAGGGCCACGGCATTAGGAAGGGTGAGAACCACTGTGCGAGATGAAATAAGGCTGACACAAAAAGAAAAACACTGCAGGACCTCACTCACATGTGGAATCTTTTTTAAAAAGTCAAATATATAGAGAGAATAAAAATGTAATTACCAGGGGCTAGAAGTGGGGGAGCAAGAATAGGGAGATATAAATCAAAGGATACAAAGTAGCAGATAGGCCAGGGCACGTGGCTCACCTCTGTAATCCCAGTACTCTGGGAGGCCAAGGCAGGAGGATTGCTTGAGTTCAGGAATTTTGAGACCAGCCTGATTCAAGTGAGACCCCATCACCACTAAAAAATAGAAAAAATTAGGCTTGGCACACCCATAGCTCAGTGGTTAGGGCACTGGCCACATACACCAGGGCTGGCAGGTTCAAACCTGGCCTGGGCCTGCTAAACAACAATGACAACTACAACAAATTTGTGGCGGGCGCCTGTAGTCCCAGCTACTTGGGAGGCTAAGGCTACAGAATTGCTTAAGTCCAAGAGTTTGAGGTTACTGTGAGCTGTGACATCACAGCACTCTACCAAGGGTGACATAAGTGAGAATCTGTCTCAAAAAACAAACAAAAAAATAGAAAAAATTAGCCTGGCATCAAGGTGGGCGCCCATAGTCCCAGCTATACAGAATGCTGAGGGAGGATGGCTTGAGCACAGGAATTTGAGGTTGCTGTGAACTATGACACCACAACACTCCAGCCTAGGCAAAAGTGAGACTCTGACTCAAAAAAAAAAAAAAAAAAAAAAAGTAGCAGATATATAGAATGAACAAGTGTAAACGTCTAATACACAACATGAGGATGCTAGTGAAGAAAAGTTTCTTATATTAAGGATCTTTGCTGAATGAGATTAGATGCTATTGCTGGGGGGGGGCTGTGAGATGATGGATATGTTTATTTGTTTCACCATAGTAACCATTTTACTATATAAATCTCATTACTTCATATTGTATACCTTAAATATACACGATAAAATTTATTTTTAAAAATATATATAAAATCCCACATGCCAACTGCCACAAAAACCAAATACTAGTACTACTGGGTTGAGTGTCATCACATTGCCTACTGGTCATTTAAAATATTGTAATTCAGAAGGAAACAGGATGAACCAGAGGGCATTCTAGAAAATAATGTACACTCTTCTGAAGTATCAACATCAGCTGGTTGTGGTGGCTCATGCCTATAGTCCCAGCACTTTGGGGGGGCCAATGCAAGAGGACCGCCTTGGGAAGAGGCCAGGAGGCTGTGCCCAGCCTGGACAACACAGAAGACCCAGTCTCTGCAAAAACAAATTCTAATGAGGCGGGCATGGGGACATGCACCTCTCATCCCCACTACTCGAGAGGCTACACTCAAGTCAGACAGACAGCCTGCTTATTCTTCCACTGGGTGAACAGACTTCTATGCCTTCCCTTGTGAATTTTATAACATACACACACATCAGCACAGCTGTAAAGAACTTTCCAGCTAGACAGTGCAGGAGGAGCGAGAACAATTCCAGGAATACATGAAATTAGATAAATCAAGATAAATCCCAATTATATAAAATAATTATACCAATTTTTGATGGAAACAAGGTCTCATCATCCAACTGGTCCTGAACCCAAGTCATAAGGTAATCAATGTACTTTGGTGCAGAGCACTTAATAGGCTTCTTTATGTTTGTTCCATCTGCCCAGTGATACTCATATCTGCATTGGAAAGATAAAACACAGAGTATCAGTACATAGTACATGGATGTGGTATATAATGAATATATACAGACATTTGTCTTTTTTTCTTTTTAGACAGAGTTTCATTATGTTGTCCTTGGTAGAGTGCCTTGGTGTCACAGCTCATAGCAACCTCAAACTCTTGGGCTTAAGCGATTCTCTTGCCACAGCCTCCCAAGTAGCTGGGAGTGCAGGCGCCCACCATAACACCCAGCTACTTTTTTGTTGCAGTTGTCATTGTTGTTTAGCAGGCCCAGGCCGGGTTCGAACCCCCCAGCCTCAGTGTATGTGGCCGGCACCCTAACCACTGAGCTTCAGGCACCAGGCCTATACAGACATTTTTCAAACAATCTATTTCTCCAAATAAAAATGCATTTTTAACAGTGGACTGTTTTGCTTTTATTACAATCCAAACTAAACATTCCCATTAAATTGACATTTCATGTTTCTATATCACCCTCGTGTGTGTGCATTTTCTTACAGTTTTCTCTCATAGACACCATTTGTATTTTAGAATCACATATTACTGCAGTAGAAAAACTAGATTACTTCCTAGTTCTACTATGGCCATTTTTAAACTTTATGTTTTTTCTTCCTTAAAAACAATTTCTCTGGCTGGGAACCTTGGCTCATGCCTGTAATCCTAGCACTCTGGAAGGCCAAGGTAGGAGGATCACTTGAGGTAAGGAGGTGAGACAAGCCTGAGCAAAGTGAGACTCCATCTGTACAAAAAGTAGAAAAATTATCCAGGCGTGGTGGCGGGTGCCTATAGTCCCCACAAAACAAACTAAAAAAAAATCGGAGCAACTCAAACTAAGCGGCCTATAGGTTTTAGGTATTAGCAGAATACGATCAACTTTCAATATCCTGAGGCTTTTTGAGAAATAAAGAATTGTAGGCTGCACAAACCTCTGGAGCTCACTGCCAGGTCCCATCTGGGGTGCCAGTTACTGGGGCCCAGGACTGGCCAGGTCTCTGGCTTAGCTATGGCCCCCGCTTAGCTATGTTTCAAACACAGACTGCTGTGCTGTCTAGCTCAGGAACAATCACCCTTAGGTGCCTGAGGGCTATTCGCTTTAGCAGAAGGGAGAGGGAGAGAGAGAGTCTTTGAGGGACGGAAGCAGTCTTAGTAAGAGAATAAATCTTAGCAGTCTTTCGTAGAGAGATGCCGTGCAGGCGTTGTGCAGGCGTTCTGCAGGCAGGAGAAGCGAAAGAGTCCCTGTGAGTGAGTCTGTGAAAGAGTGAGTGCCCCCGAAGGCCTTCTCCTGATCCTGCGGCTCTTGCACCACAGTTGTGGAGACTGCCAGTCACTGCTGCTCTTGTCCCTCCCCACAACTTTATCACCAAGCTGTCATGTTACCAAGATGTTCGGGTGTTTCTTATGATTACTGAGTGTTCTGAGCTTAGCTCTCACTTTTCCTTGCCATGAGCTATATGGTCTACTACAGCTCACAACTATAATTCCCTGATCTATTCTTTCTCTTCTGTCATGTTTACACTTCCTTCATTTTCTAACTCTATTTTTACCCTCATTTTTTTATTCTACTTTTGACAGACTACTCTCTTTGAAATTGATTTCTGTCATCAAACTTGGATTTTGTAAACTGTAAACTTCAAAATAGTCACTTTTTTTTTTTTTTTTGGAGACAAGTCTCATTTTGTTACCCTGGCTAGAATGCTGTGGCATCACAGCTCACAGCAACCTCAAACTCCTGGGCTCAAGCAATTCTCTTGCCTCAGCCTCTCAAGTAGCTGGGACTACAGGTGCCCGCCACAACACCCAGCTATTTTTAGAGATGGGGTCTCACTCTGGCTCAGGCTGGTCTCCAACCTATGAGCTCAGGCAATCCACCCACTTCGGCCTCCCATAGTACTAGGATTCCAGGTGTGAGCCACTGAGCCTGGCCTACCATTTCTTTTTTAATGATAATAAACAAAGTCCTCTGAGCCATCATTCAGACCACTGTGCAAGCCAGTGCTCAGGGCTTACAAGGAGTAATCCCACACAGCCCTGCATCCGCTGGTGGATGAAGAACCAGGACCACTGCATCTCCTCAGTGATAACTATAACTCAGGATTCTCTCAAAAAAGGAGGAAGGAAAGATGCAAGGGGATGGGAAGGGAGGGAGGAGTTCAAACAGAGTATGTTGAGAACAAAAGAGGCATCTGCACCTACAACCCATACAGAGTCCACAGTGGACATCTCTCCAAAGTGAATAGTCCCCTGCAGGGTGAAAATCATAGGACACACACCTCTGCCAGGAAGAAGTCTACACAGAGGCAGGGCCGAGAGCCCATGGGCAGGGACAGAGGCTCTGGGGCAGATTCAGAGGCGGTGGATTCTGTACAGTTCTGCGGCTCCTCCTCCCCGGCTGGAAAGAGCGTGCAGACACAGCCGTCTGCTTTTCCAGTGTGTTCTTCCTTTTTCTTTACTGAGAATTGGCAGTTTATGTTTAACTTCCTTATGTGGTATCTCCAGAACTTTCCTGAGCTCTTAAAGCCCTGTAACAGCTCCTTCATCATTTGACTAAATTTCTTTGAGACCATGGCAATGTATGGAGCAATATTTTTGTGATAGATCTTGCTACATGAAGTGAAAGTTACAATGCATGAAATGCCTTAAAGTGGCATCAAATAAATGGCAGCTGCCACTGTTATCAGTAATAGTGATGATAAAAACCAGCTTCAAAAACATACTGATCCAATCCGCACTGATTGGATATTAATTAAGTGGCAGGCTCTGCCCTTACACCAAAAGGGACTTAAAAAAAAATAAATCTAACAGGTTAAGACAAATAGTATAAGAAGAGTAATGGAACAAAGAAATGAAATCACTACAATGGTGAAAAAATTAAACAGAAAGATACATCCAGTTTGAAGAAATAAGAAGAATAAGCATTTGATTTTGGACTTGAAGATGAGTAAGATTTCTTAAAATATTAGCAGAAGATGACAGGACAGAAACGGAAGAGAAGAAAAATAGCCAGGACAACATAGCAGCCGAGCTTTCGGAGCACCTAAGTACGGGGAGAGCAGCAAGGTGCACCCAGTAATCTAGTCTGGGCAGACCAGGGAAGACACATAAGAACAGAGAGAACAGGGCAGAGGGAAAGATGACACAGGAGCATCCATGGTAGGTCAGGCTGAGGACTCTGTACTTCAAAGACCAGTCGTTAGTACTAAGCACATGGCATGCTTCTTTTCCATTCTTGAGATACTCTGCTAAAGAGAAGGTGCATCAACTCCATCCAGGTAAATACAAAAGATGAAAAGTCTCCATCTTTTTCTACAGCTGTACAGTACTCCATAGTGTACACAGACCACGGTGTATTGATCCACTCGTGGGTTGGTGGCCACTGGGTTGTTTCCATGTCTTTGCAACTGTGAACGGAGCTGCTATAAACATTGGAGTACACGTATCCTTATGGTACAATGATTTTTTTCTTCCGGGTAGATACCTGATAATGGAATTATGGGATCAAATGTTTTGAGGTCTATGTTTAGCTCTATAAGAATTCTCTATATTGGATGGTGCCTGTGGCTCAAAGGAGTGGGGCGCCGGCCCCATATACTGGAGTGGCGGGTTCAAAAAGGGCCCCGGCCAAAAACTGCAAAAAAAATAATTCCCCATACTTCTTTCCATAGAGGATGTATTAGTTTGCAACCCCACGAGCAGTTTATGCGTGTCCCCTGTCTCCACACCCTCATCAACACCTGTGGCTTTGGGACTTTGTGATGCAGCCCATTCTTGCTGGAGTAGGATGGTATTTCAAGGTGGTTTTGATTTGCATTTCTCTGGCGCATAGGGACAATGTACATTTCCCATGTGTTCCTTGGCCATTGTTCCGTCTTCCTGGGAGAAGGTTCTGTTCATTTCTCTTGCCCAGTCACAGATGAGATTGTTTGCTCTTTTCTTATTGATTTGAGTTCTCTGTCAACTCTAGTTATCGCCGTTTGTCAGATTCATGTCATGCAAGTATCTTCTCCCATTCTGAAGATTGTCTATTTGCTTTATTTACTGTGTCCTTAGCTGTGCATCAGCTTTTAAGCTTGATCAGGTCCCATTTTTTATTTTTGTTGCTGATGCAGTCGCCAATGGGGTCTTCCTCATAAAATCTCTCCCCAGGCCTAAATCAAGAGTTTTCTTCATGCTTTCTTCTAGAGTTTTTATCCTTCACATCTTAGACTTAAATCTTTTATCCAGCATTAGTCGATTTTTCTAAGCGTTGAGAGGCTCAGGCCAGATGAACTACTGGCCCACATGAAAGGAAAAACACAATTCAATTCAAGAAGGGAGTAGAAGGAGGAGGAGAGGCTCAGTGAGCCCCCACCTAATGAGCACAACGCAGGAGTTTATGGCATGCCTCCCAGGTGAAAGGCTCAAACACAAACTTGCCCTACAAATCACGTATCCCTACATTAATCTGAAAAACAAATTAGTCACTGGCAAATCACCGAAAAAGATGCTAAGTAGAGATATCATATGGTGAGACCTTCTTCCTGACAATGAGAACAATCTTTAACTGTCTTACTTGGGGCCGGCTGACATCACAGGACAGCTTTCTTCTGTGCAGAAGTCTGTGATGGTTCCATACAGCATGTTGATCTGATTGAAGAAATCCACAGCTGCAAAAATATGTAGTAGGTGTAAGTAAAACAAAATGGCCAGAATTAAATTCTAATTTTACCTAATTAAAATCTTAGGTTTATCAGTGTTCTTTCCCCTATAAAAAATGGGTGAAAAGCATGGAGAAAAGCATCAGTATTTGACTGCACTGAGTCGGGAGTTTGTGGTCATCACGTGACTCCATTAAGAGAGCAAAAAGACAAGCACAAAGCAGGAGAAATTATTTGCAATTCATAGAAAACAATAAAAGTCTGGTATCCAGAATGTATGAAGAACTCCTACAGACCAATGAGAAAAAGACAATGCAGGAGAAAAATGTGAGACAGTTTCGAACTGTCACTTCATAAAAGAAGTTTTCAGATGCCAAAAGTCCTAAGAAAAGATGCTGACGATACTAACACTATAAATTTAAATGGTAGGGGACACCATTCCACAGGCCCCAAAACACTAAAACTTATTCAAAAATGCAAAGAGCCAAGACTATTCAACAGATTCTTAAAGAACAAGGTGCAGATTAAGATTTATAAAGAATAGAGCAGAGTGGTCCTAGTAGGGAGGGAAGAGCAACATGCAGCACAGACACACCCCTGGTCACACGGAGCAATAGGCAGGACGACCGAGCACACGGCATCTCTGCACCAGCTGGTTATTGCTACAAGAAAAACAAAGCTTGACTCCTTACTCATCATACTCAAAAAAGAAATCCCAAGTAGAGTGTTCCTCTCAATGTGAAAGAAAAGTTTAAAAGAGCTCAGAAAACATACTCATGTCCTTTTACATGGATATATTTCCTAAGAAGAGCACAAAAAGCACTGATTATAAAGGAATAGTTTTCCAAATCTCTCATTAGATTAATAGGTTTTTAATATATTTTAATGCTATTCATAATTTTTATATTGACCTCAGAGTGAACAATCTTATTAAACTATTAAATTTAATACTATTACTAATACTATTAGTAATAATAATCATAGTGTTATAAGAACAATGTACTCAGCACCACGCCCAGCTAATTTTTCTAGCTCTTGTAGAAACAGTCTCTTGCTCAGGCTAGTCTCAAATTCCCGAGCTCAAGTGATCCACCTGCCTCGGCCTCCCAGAGTGCTAGGATCACAGGCATGAGCCACTGGGCCCAGCCAAAATTTCCTAATTCCTTACTGATTTTTTTTTTGTCTACATTTCCTATCAATAACTGACAGAGAAATGTTATTTGACTCCTCCTCCTCCTCCTTTTATTCCAGTCAACTGATTTTATTACAATTTTGAGATATTTAATTAAAGACATAAATTTGGAATTTTATACTCTTTGTGAATAAAACCATTTATCACTTTGCATGTGTACATTTAAAGTATGTCCCTTAGAAGCAGCATTCAGATTTGTTTTGTTTTGTTGCCATCTTGCCACAACTGCTGCCCTCTTTGTTTAGTGATGAGGTCTCTCTGTCACCAGGGTGGAGTACAGAGGCAGGCCCAGCTCACTGCAGGTGCCAACGCCTGGGCTCGGCAGTCCTCTGGCCTCTCGAGGAGCTGGGACCAAAGGCGCAGGCCACAGCCTGATTGTAGTCTTTTTTATTGGGCCATTTTGACCTTTACATTTAATATAATTACTAAAACTTTGATTTTAACCCACTCTCTTACTGTTTGCTATCTACTTATCTCACTTATTACATGATTCTTTTTCTTTCTTTAAGTTCTTTAGGATTTTGTTAGTCTATTTTTCTCCCCTAATTAGGTAGGTAATTATATTCTTTCCGCTAAGATGAAAATCTCATCAACAACTCTCTTTATAACTTTATGTACCTGAAATGTTTACAAATATGTCTAGATTCAAATCCTAAGCACCTTGCTGAATGTCACTCGGGAAGATGACCATAAATAAGAAATGCTTCTTACCTAACAAATGCAATCAGTGTAACCTGGCTTATTGTACCCTCAATGAATCCCCAACAATTTAAAAAATAAATAGATAAATAAATAAATAAATGCTTCAAAGGCAAGGCTGTATTTTCAAAGTGTAATTATATGTTCTAAGCAGATTGCCTGCTTCAGTCAAAATCACTTCTGTCTAGCTATGACAAAACTGTGCAATGCCAGTGAAGTTCTCAAAGTTCTAGGCATTTCAGTAGTAAACAGTCACCACCCCTTATCTGCAGTTTCACTTTCCTTGCTTCAGTTACTCGTGATCAACCACAGGCTGAAAATATTAAAAAGGAAAATTCCAGAAATAAATCATTCATAAGTTGTAAATTATGTGCTATCCTGAATAAAATGATGCAATCTCACCACCCCACTCCATTCAGCCCTGGATGTGAGTCACCCTTCAGACCAGCATGCCCCCGTGTACCTGCTGCCCTCCCACTAACCACTCAGCGGCCCTCCTGTTGTCAGCCTTGACAGACCACAAGGAGGAGGCTGAGTATAGTACAGTAAGATATTCTGAGAAGAGACAGGGAGAGAAAGACCATGTTTACATAACTTGTATTGCAGTATAATGTTATAATCATTCTATTATTATAAATCTCTTACTATAATTTATAAATTAAATTTTATTATACATATGCATTTTAAAAAAACATTGTAAATAGGGGATTCAGTACTATCCACAGGTTTAGGCCTGCACTGGGGGTCTTGGAATGTATCCCTGCAAAGAAGGGGAGCCTACTGTGTAGACACTTAGCTATGGCAACCAAGACAGATATAGAATATTTTATACTTAAAAGGTAGAATTCTCTTAATAGTACAAAAGCTGTATGTAGCCATCTTTACATTTTTAGAATTATAGGGAGTCCGCGAGTTATAAACATCCAGCTTGTGTACGACTCACACTTATGAACGACGGCTATTTCAGGCAATGGTCAATGTACCTGTTCAAACTTGCATACAAATTCAAATTAAGAACAAACCTCCTGGCTGGACACCCGTAGCACAGTCGTTACGGCGCCAGCCACACATACCAAGTATGGTGAGTTCAAACCCAGCCAGGGCCAGCTAAACAACGACAACTACAACAAAAAATAGCTGGGTGATGTGGCGGGCACCTGTAGTCCCAGCTACTTGGGAGGCTGAGGCAAGAGAATTGCTTAAGCACAAGAGTTTGAGGTTGCTGTGAGTTGTCATGACACAGCACTCTACCCAGGACGACACAGTGAGACTCTGTCTCAAAAAAAAAAAAAAAAACCTACAGGATCTATCTTGTCCATGACCCAGTGACTACCTATAATAAATAAGCTCTCAAAAAAAAAAAATAAGCTCTCAAGTATTACAAAAAAGCACAAGTACAAAAAGAAGAATGTGCACATATACTGAGATTTATGCTCAGTAATGTCTTTGAGGTTCCACAGAATCATCTTATAGGTAATATGGGTCTCATTAATAAAACCAACAAATCACTTTCTTTATTTCAAATAACTAAACTCTCTTGGTCTTGGAGGATAACCACATTATAACAACACAGTTCTTGTGCAAATGCTGTCACAGTAAGGTTTTAAGACATCTCAGTAAAATCCTTCCAGTTTCTAAAAGTTACTAGTACATGACAGCTCAATTCATAAATCCTATGACATAGTTCAAATTATAGTAAGATATCAAACATTACATACGTATAAGGGAAATACTGTTTTGGTTTTCCTTAAAGCCCAGATATTTCATGTATGCTTTCAATTAGATTTTATTTTATTTCTACTAAATTCAAATAAACTTCCTTCAATTATAAATTCTATTATCTTTTTTAACTAATGATGAAAAATCCTAACCCTTTTATTCCCTGACTTTCTCTGGCTTAAGTCCTCAAAATATATTTAATTTTTACTTATATGTTATTCTCTCTAGGAATTAAGAGTATCTCAAAAACTTATTTTCCTAATTTCATTAGACAACTACTCAAATGTATTTTTTATTGTTGTTGTTGTAGTTGTCACTGCTGTTGTGTGGCAGGCCCAGACCGGGTTCGAACCTGCCCAGCCCAAGTGTATGTAGCTGGCATCCTAACCACTGAGCTATGGGCAGTAAACCTCAAATATATATTTTTTTAATTAGCACCCTTAGCATAGTGACTAAAGTATAGACTTTCACATTCCATCGCTGCTTATTTGAGCCCACACTCTGAATTGAACAGCTGCATGACTTCAGCAAGTTACCTGTCTGTCTCAGCTTCCCAACTTTTAAACTGTGATAATAAATTAGTACCTATATCGTAAGGGTGTAAAGGAGAAATAAAATCATCCATGTAGAAAGGACAGCAGAGTGACAAACACATAGCTTCTGTTGGACAAATATTGTTATTATTATCATTATCACTGCACTGAAAATAGTAAATATATGTTTTATAATATGCTATACAGGACACAAGAATTTTATAAAGTGCCATATTCAGAAATGAAGTAATATAACAGCTAAAGTTGGACTGAGACATCACTATGTGATATCGGGATGCTGACCAGAATCCTAGACGAGGTAACACCCAATGCTCAACCCACAGTCTGCTGAGAAACAGAAAGGCACTTACTGTTGACTGCAACCCACTCGTTCAGATCCTCCCCTTCAGGAAGCATGACAGCCATCCGGAGGTTGCCACTGCCAAGTGTGGCTTCTGCATGTTTTAAGAGTTCGTACTGGTGAGAACCTTCTGGAATATTCTTCTTTGGTTTAAAAGTTTTAGAAGAGCGACTACCACTGTGAACAGAAAAAAATAAAGGCACTTCAATATTTAAGGCATGACCTTCCAGAGTCCACTGTACTATATCGCCTGATAAAATAGCAGCAGAGGTGATCCCAAGTGCCCACAAATAAGCAGCGGATATCCTTTCAGGCCCCTTGAGCTGAATGTTGCTGGACACATTAGATTCCAGCAATATAATTACTATTAACTACTATGTTTTCTACCCAAACCCCAACAAATTTTCGCTATATTCCCTACCTTAACTCACAAGGAGAAAAAAATGTTAGCTGCAATTAATCCAGCTCTTGACAACAAATTAATGACTCAGGATTATAGCTTATAATATAAAAAATGAAAAATACTTCCATGATAAGTTTTACTCATTTTATTCATTTTATACCTATTGTAAGTGTCCTATCCTCATACAAATAAATTGGTTTTCTTCCTCCTTTTTTTTTTTTTTTGAGACAGGGTCTTACTATGTTGCCCTCAGTACAGGGCCGTGGTGTCACAGCTCACAGCAACCTCCAACACTTGCGCTCAAACGATTCTCTTGCCTCAGCCTCCCGAGTAGCGGGGACTATAGGCACCCACCACAATGACCGGCTACTTTTTTGTTGCCCAGGCTGGGTTCAAGCCTGCCAGCCTGGCAGCCTGGGTGCATGTGGCTGGTGCCGGAACCACTGTGCTATGGACACTGAGCCTACTTTCCTCCTATAAAAGGCATAAAGATACAATTTTATATATATATAAAAAAAAAAAAAAAAACACAAAAAAATCTTGAAGCAAGAAAGAGAAACCACATTTTCTTCTACCCAATTATAGGAAGCATCAGTAATCAATCTTAATCTCATTAAGCAGTTAGGTAGCCAAACATCAGCAATGGCTAGTTCACTCAAATTTCTGGATGCATACACACATACACAAATATATACAATATATACGTATATAATGTTTTAAACGGGTCAACTGAAACTAGGCTTAGAAATGGTTTAGGAATTTTTAAGGGAGGAGGGCACAGGAGTGCACTGCGCAGTTACAGCTATTCCGGAGCCCGAGGCCAGGGGATCCCTTAAGGTCGAGAGTTTAAGGCTGTGCCAGGCTATCAGCAGGCCTGTGAAAAGCCACCAAACTACACCCGACAACCCAGCAAAACTACATGTCTTTAAAAAGAAGAAAGAAAAGAAAAGAAAGAGAAAAAAAAAAAAAGACAGAAAGAAAGATCCCATCTCTTTAAAAAGAAAGGGTTTTTGTTTGTTTTTTGTTTTGAGACACCCATCAACCCAAATATCCAAGTCAAATGAAAAGAGGGAGAGAGCCCCCAGCACAGCCTACACAGGGAAAAGAGGGAGAGAGAGCCCCCCCAGCACAGTCTACACAGGCAAAAGAGGGAGAGAGAGCCCCAGAACAGCCTACACAGGGAAAAGAGAGAGAGAGCCCCCCCAGAACAGCCTACACAGGGAAAAGAGGGAGAGAGCCCCCCAGCACAGCCTACACAGGGAAAAGAGGGAGAGAGCCCCCAGCACAGAGTACACAGGGAAAAGAGAGAGCCCCCCAGCACAGCCTACACAGGAAAAAGAGGGAGAGAGCCCCCCAGAATAGCGTACACAGGGAAAAGAGGTAGAGAGCCCCCCCCAGAACAGCCTACACAGGGAAAAGAGAGAGAGCCCCCCCAGCACAGCCTACACAGGGAAAAGAGGGAGAGAGCCCCCCCAGCACAGCGTACACAGG
>CAUYPK010101963.1:0-10877 GCA_963574355.1 Loris lydekkerianus | reverse complement strand
CATGCCACGGTGACTGGGAAAATGCCAGGAAGGCTATGTTGAATATTGGGATGAAAATGTGTCAAATGGTTTATGAAGCTAGTATATGATGCCCCATGATCATATCAATGTACACAGCTATGATTTAATTAAAAAAAAAATCATTAATTGAATTATTCTTAAAAGAAAAAAAAAAAAAAAAAAGAAACTAGCACATTGTACCCCTTGATTGCACTAATGTACACAAATAAGATTTAACAATAAAAAAAATAAAAAAAGAGAAACCATGTGGTATTTGTCCTTTTGTCACTGGATTATTTCATTCAGCATAGCACTAGCATAGCATTGTGTATAATGGCTGCTATTGTCACCATGGGACCCAGTCAAACTATTTAACCATCGATTAAGTTGTTTCAGGTGATGCAAAGCCAAAATTGCCCAGGCATGCATAATAGGAGGGGCTTTAACAACCTAATTGTTAATATCACCAGTTTGGTAGACTGGCCACATTGGGATTACTCAGGACTAATTAGAAAGGCCATAAAAGCTTGACTCAGTCCCAGATTGAGTAGTTAGATTTAAGTATTGTTGTCTGTGTCCGTGGCATTCAACTTATTTTCTTCTCTCAAAATAAGTAAAGTAGTATCAGCTTCTATGTATATCAGAAAATGAGCTCTTTTAACACTATGAACATGGGCTCAATTATTCAAGTCCCCACTTTCACTTTTTTTGGGGGTAATATCCATTAAGTAGAATTGCTGGATCATATAATAATTTTGTTTAATTTTTTTTAGAAATCACCATACCTAAAGAAGATACATCATCTTACATTTCCACCAGCAAAGCACAAGGGTTCCAATTTCTCCATATCCTTGCCACACTTCTTTTCTTTCTTTTTTAATAATAGCAATCCTATTGAGTGTGAGGGGGTATTGGTATCTCCCCTAGTTTGGATTTGCATTTCCCTAATGACTAATGATATTGAATATCTTTTTCATGTGCTTATTAGTCATTTGTATATCATATTTGGGGAAAATGTCTATACTAGTCCTTTGTCCATTTTAACATCCTGTCATTTTTGTTGTTGAGTTGTAGAAGTTCTTTATATATTCTGAATATTAATTCTTATCAGATACATGTTTTAAAAACACTTTCTCCCATTGGGATGTCTTTTCAATCCATTAATATTGTCCTTTATTGTACAATAGCTTTAAATTTTCAGTAAGTCCAATTTATCAATATTTTCTTTTGTTGCCTGTCCTTTTGGTGTCATATTCAAAGAAATTATTAATAAATCCAATGTTAAGAAGCTTTCTTCCTGGTTTATTCTAAGAATTTTGTAGTTTTAGTTCATACGTTTAGGTCTTTGGTTCATTTTTATTTTTTTTGAGACAGAGTCTCACTCTGTCACCCTGTGTAAAATGCCATGGTATCATAGCTCACAGCCTCAAACTCTTGGGCTCAAGTGATCCTTTTGTCTCAGCCTACCAAGGAGCTGGAACTACAGGCACCTGCCACAACACCTGGCTAGTTTTAGCAGAGACTGGGTCTCCCTTTTGCTCAGGCTGGTCTTGAACTCCTGAGCTCAAGCAATGTACCCGCCTCAGCTTCCCAGAGTGGTAGGATTACAGGCATGAGCCACTGTGTCTGGCCTCTTTGATTCATTTCGAATCAATTTTTGTATATGGTATAAGGTAGGAGTCCAATTTCACTTATTTTGCATGTGGATATCTAGTTTTCCCAACACCATTTGTTGAAAAGACTGTTCTTTTCTCATTGAGTGGTCTTGATATTCTTGTGAAAATTCATTTTACTATATATGTGAAAGTTTATTTCTGGGTTCTTTATTCAATTCCAGTGGTCTATATGCCTGTCTTTATACTGGTACACACTTTTGATTATTGTATCTTTGTAGTAAGTTTTGAAATTGGGAAATGAGGCCTCCAACTTTGTTCTTTTTTTTTTTTTTTTCAATATTGCTTTGGCTATTTGGGCTTCCTTCAGGTTCCATATGAATTTTATGGTGGATTTTTCTACTTGTGCAAAAATCTCACTCATTAGGATTTTGATAGGAATTTCATTTAATCTGTGGATTGTTTTGGTTAGTTCTATATGATTATAATAGATTCTTTTTATCAAGTTACAGACATTTCCTCCAATTTTCAGTTTGCTAAAAGTTTTTTTAAATCATGTGCTGAATATTCTCAAGAGCTTTATTGTATGCCTCTATTAAAATAAGCATATGATATTTTAATCTTTAACCTCTTAATTTGGAGTTTAAATTATTCATTGTTCTTATAGTATTGCATCCCTGAAATAATCCCCACTTATTAATAAACTACTAAGATTGTATTTTAAATTTATAGTAGATAGTTGATAATAACTTAATTAAAATTTTGAATCAATGTTTGTAAGTGGGATTGCCCTTTTTTGGCCTCACTTCAGTCTCTTTGCCGTATGGCTCTTTTTCCTGTTGAACTTTCCTCATTTTCATTTTCATGCATTCCTCTCAAATCATCGATGAAAAATTTCTTGGAAAGAATTGATATCAACTCAACATGTTTTCAAGCAGAGCTCTTACTTTGTTCTTAAAAGTCTTTTCATTAACATTGTTTTGATGCTGTTGAGTCTCCTTAAATAACTGCTCAACACCCCTCAGTGCAATTTTATGAAGACATGTCTCTGTTTCTTTGACTTTGTAAATACCAGGCTTTATTGGATTTATTATTTCCCACTCATGATTCTTGTTTTATATCAAGCTGTTTTATTTTTTTCCCAATCTCTCTTTATTTTCCTTCTCTTTTCCCTTTTCCAGGTTTTTGTTTTTGATCAGAATTTTGGGTTTTCTTTTAAGATCTTTAAATAGAATTTTAGTCAGGGCATGTGCCCAGTATATATGAGTCCCAACATTGGACGTGACAGAATTTTCAATTTCCCTTCACTGGTTTTAGTATGACATTAGTTGTCTGCTAATTTTTAGTTGTTGAGACAGAATCTCACTTTGTCACTCTGGGTAGACTGCCATGTCATCATAGCTCACAGCAACCTTAAATTCTTGGGCTCAGTCGATTATCTTGCCTGAGCCTCTCAAGTAGCTGGGACTATAGGTGTGCACCACCAAGCCTGGCTAATTTTGTCTCACTCTGGCTCAGGCTGGTTTCAAACTCCTGAGCTCAAGCAATCTACCCACCTCTGCAGACTCCCAGAGTGCTAGGATTACAGGTGTGAGCCACCACTCCTGGCTTTGTTGCCTGCTTCTATTGTTTCATCATTAGAATTCTTCCTAGGTTGCATTTCAAAAACTTATACTTTTGAAATGTATACATTTCAAAAACTTATACTTTTGAAATGTAACTTATACTTTTATTACTTTCTTTAAGTTTATACTGGTATAATGTTTTTTGCCTTATTTCTTGAGTGGCATGCTAAATTCATTAATCTTAAGTCACTTTGTTGGCTTGTAAAAATTTATTGCATTTATTTAGAAATTTACTCCTAAATGCTGTTTTAGCTGCATCTCACAAGTTTTAATCAGTAATAATTAAATTTTCTTCATTAAAAAGTTTTCATTGTTATGCTTTTTGAAATCTAAAATAGTAATATAACAACAAAATAGCATAGTTATTTACAGGTATAGATTTAAATAGCCAAGCTTTCTTTGTTTCCTTGTTAAATATTTGCTTTGGGTTTTAAGTACGTGTTATAAAGCATGTATATTATTGGTAATTTGAAATTCAACGAGATGAGCCCTTTTTTGTGATGGCCAGGTAATAAACTATTGTAGATTTTCCATATACTTATGTAAAGAAGGCTATTCTATATTTGTTGTGTGTAGGATTATATATAGATCTATCAGATCAAGCTTATAAATACTGTTGTTCAAATCTTCTTTAAGCTTACTGATTTTCTTCCTGTAGGGTCTATTATTTCTTATGGAATTATGTTGAAACCTCCTGGCAGCATTTTCAATGCTATAATTATAGGTGATAGAGCTTGTAATTTTTATACTCTTTTAACCATCTGTTCTTTTTATAATTATGATTAGTTCATTTTTGAAAAAACAATTAGTATTTTTCCCTTAAATACTATTTTGTTATATTGATATTAACATAATTTCTATCTTTTGTGTGCATATACATATTTAGCTTTAGTTTCAATATTTCAGTGTAATTTTATTTTAAACATATGTCTTGACAGCAGAATATGAATTTTAAAAATCAACCAATTTGGTAACCTCTGTCTTTTAATAGGTAAATATTGCTCACATGTATATACACACAAAATTTTAAATTATAAGAGCTAAGAAAATCCAGAATTGAAATAACCAAAGTTATTGAGAGTTTATTCAGTACCAAGCAGAAAATAAAAATAAAAATCCAACAGACACACAGAAAAAATGAAAGTCTTCAAAAGTTATTGTAAAGAAAACAGAAACAGAGATTATGTTTTAAAATAATGACAGACTCAGGGCGGCACCTGTGGCTCAAAGGAGTAGGGCGCTGGCCTCATATGCTGGAGGTGGCAGGTTCAAACCCAGCCCCAGCCAAAACTACAAAAAAAAAAAATAAATAAAAATAAATAAATAATAATGACAGGCTCAGTGGCTAGGGTGCCAGCCATGTACACCAGAGCTGTCAGGTTCTAACCCAGCCCAGACCTGCCAAACAACAATGACAACTACAACCAAAGAATAGACGGGTACGTGGTGGGCACCTGTAGTCCCAGTTACTTGGGAGGCTGAGGCAAGAAAATCTCTTAAGCCCAAGAGTTTGAGGTTTCTGTGACACCATGGCACTCTACTAAGGGTGACATAGTAAGACTCTGTCTCAAAAAAACAACAACAAAAACTCAATAAAAATAATGACAATTTATTGACAGAAAATTTCTCATTAGCATCAATAAATCCCAGAAGACAATGTTTTGAAATTTTGGTTTGTACATTAATGTCAGATGGAAAAGCTTTCTTTGTTGTTAAATTTTTTTTTTTTCCACTCTGTCTCCATCTCTCCTTCCCTCATGGGTAATAACAGGTAATAAATTATCCATGTTTCCAATTCAGTGCCCTTTCAAAAAGAGAGCTAGCACTTCACACTGCTCCTCAACCCAACCACTTACATTATGATCACAGTCTCCTTTTCTTTTCTTTTCTTTTTTTTTTTTTCTAAAGGAGAGTTTTATTTCTCATAAAGGGTCTTTTTTTTTTTTGGCAGGAACTGGGTTTGAACTCATCACCTTCAGCATATGGGGCCAGCACCCTACTCCTTGGAGTCACAGATGCTGCCCCACAGTCTCCTTTGTAACACTATTTCTCAAGTTGCATTGTAAATTTTACATCATTTTTCTTGTTACTTCCTTTCATAAATTACTTAAACAGATCCATTTTTTCAGCATGCATAAAATATCTCATAATAAGAGACTAAACAAAGGTCTAATATATATAAGACCTTTCTATAGGTCTTAATATAATTTTGTATTAACACAACTAAAAGTACTACTTTAGACAATACTCGACTCTTTAAATGTTCCCAAATAAAATATCACTGCATACTGAAAAATGACATCTACATTAAATTCAGGATTAAACTAGATTTTTATAACTTAAGACAATTTGAAAATCGTATTTATCGTATAAATATTGGCAGGGCTGGGCGGCCCCTGTGGCTCAGTGGGTAGGGCTTGGGCCCCATATACCGACGGTGGCGGGTTCGGACAGACCAAACTGAAGCCAAAAAAAAAAAAAAAAAAAAAATAGCTGGGCGTTGTGCAGGGCGCCTGTAGTCCCAGCTACTCGGAAGGCTGAGGCAAAAGAATCGCCTAAGCCCAGGAGTTGGAGGTTGCTGTGAGTTGTGGCACCACAGCACTCCACTGAGGGTGATAAAGTGAGACTCTGTCTCTTAAAAAAATATATATATTGGCAGGGCTTTTCTAGTGAAACACTATTCTTTCTAGAAAAGATGATGGTAAACTCAGAACAATGGAAGGATTTGGCCAGAAACTAGCAAGAAAATGTTAGATGTGTTTTGAAATTTTGGTTTGTAGATTAATTTCGAGTGGAAGAGCTATTTTTTTTTATAAATGTGTTTTTTCTCTTCCACTGTTTCCCTCTCTCCTTCGTTCAAGTGTAATAAATTACCCATGTTTCTAATGCAGTGCTCTTTCGAAAAGATAGACTGCACCTCACATATACTCCTCAACCCACCCGCTCACATTACGATCACGGTCTCCTTTTCGGTATAAGAACAATTAGAAATATACCTGTATAAAACGTGGAGACCCACTTAATATTGATTTTCCAGCACTTGCAATAGAAATCTACAAGGATATACGGGTTTGAAGAATGTGTTTATAGTAAAAAGTGAAATCGAATAAGTAAAATCATAAATTATTTTTATCTAGAGAGCTTATAAATTCATTACGAAAAATTACCTGAGAAAATGTTTCCGGTTTGTCTTCAAGTAAAGACTGGGGTGCAGATAGAAAATCCTTTTTCTCATAGCTCTCCTGGCTGATGAGCGTGTCTGCATAGTTGGGCTGGGGGAAGATTAGATGACTCTTTCTTGAGTCCGCGGTGAGGGAGACCTCGTGCGAATAGGTCTGCAGGAAAGCCCGCACCCCATCCACGCCCACGAAGTGCGAGGCGGGCACGCACGACAATCCATCTTCAGCAGCCTGAAACAGGCGTGACTTGTGCCACCGCCGAAGCCTGAGCCCCAACAGCAATATGATGAAGGCAAGAAAGACACAGGATACCGCAGCCACTGCCACTACCAGGTACAGTGTGAGGCCTGAGTCATGGGGATCCGCTGGAGTCTTGATATTGCCCAGGTCAGCCAGGACATCAGGGATGCTGTCAGCCACTGCTACGGTGAGCGTGACGGTGGCTGAGAGAGGTGGCTGGCCGTGGTCTTGGATGGCCACCACAAGGCTCTGCTTCAGCGCATCTCTGTCCAGCAGGGCCCGCGCAGTGCGCACCTCGCCCGTGTGCAGCCCCACCGAGAAGAGCCCTGGCTCGCTGGCCCTGAGCAGGCGGTAAGACAGCCAGGCGTTCTGGCCCGAATCTCTGTCCACTGCTATCACCTTGGTCACCAGGTAGCCAGGCTCTGCAGAGCGGGGTGCCAGCTCCACACCAGTGGAACCGTCCGTGGGGAGGGCAGGGTATAGGATCTCGGGAGCATTGTCGTTCTGGTCCAGCACGAACAGGCTCAGCGGTACGTTGCTACTGAGAGGAGGATTCCCGTTGTCACGCGCTGTGACTTTAAATTGCAAGTCCCGGAACTGCTCATAGTCAAAGGATCGCAGTGCGTATAGGACCCCAGTGTCAGAGTTGATAGAGAGGTAGGAGGACAAGAGCTCCCCCTGGATGGTGTCCTCTGTAAGGGAGTAAGTGATTTGTGCATTCTCATTGCTGTCTGAGTCGTGGGCTCTCACAGAGAAGATGGAGGCGCCTCTGGGGTTGTTTTCAGGAATGTAGGCAGAGTAGGAGTTCTCATGGAAGGTTGGCGGGTTGTCATTGATATCTGTCACTAGCAGGGAAATGTGGGTTTCAGAAGACAGGGTTGGAGTTCCCTGATCTGTTGCTGTCACAGTGATGTTGTACACAGAGGTAAGTTCTCTGTCCAGTGCTCTTTTGGTCACTAAACGGTAATAATTATCAACCAACTTTTCCAACTTAAAGGGTAGATTTCTAGGAATGAAACATGTGGTATGGCCATTGTCTCCAGAGTCTTCATCCTGCACGCTGATGACAGCAATTATGGACCCAGGAGGAAAGTTTTCTGGAACTACAGTGGTGACAGAGGTGATGGTCACTTCTGGGGCATTATCATTTATGTCCAAAACATTGACCAATACCTTAGCTCTGGCCATGAGCCCTGCACCATCCTGAGCTTGAACTTCCATCGAATAAAATTTGTATTCTTCAAAATTCAGTGGTTCTTTATTTGATATTTCTCCTGTATAAGAATCTAAATGAAATATTTGGGCCACTCTCTGGTCTATATTGTGAAAGGAGTATGTTACTTCCCCATTGGCACCTTCATCTGGGTCGGTGGCATTTACTATGAGTAGCTGAGTGCCCAGTGGCACATTTTCTGGGACACTTAAGTAGTATTGTGCCTGAGTAAATGCTGGAGGGTTGTCATTCACATCCACCACCTGGACACAAATTCGGAGGGTCCCTGAACGTACTGGGTTACCTCCATCAGAGGCTGTGAGGGTGAGGTGGTGGACAGCTTCTTCTTCTCTGTCTAGGGGATTCTGCAGCACCATCTCTGGGTGTTGGGACCCATCAGGTCCCTGTTGCACATCTAGGGAGAAATGGGGGTTGGAACTGAGTTGGTAGCTCTGGAGTGAGTTCATACCGACGTCAAGGTCTCGCCCAAAAGGCAGAGGGATCCTGGTTCCTGGAGTGGTTATTTCATTCATTTTAAATTCCAATTCCTCTAACTGAAATTGGGGGTTGTTGTCATTAATATCAATTATTTCTACTTCAACAGGGAAAAGCTTCATTTTATCCTCAACAAGGATGTTAAAACTCACAAGACATGGAGTGCTCTGAGCGCAGAGCTCCTCCCGGTCTATCCTGCCCGCAGAGACCAAGCTACCATTTCTCGGGTTCAAAGCGAAAAGCTGCAGCCTACCTTTGGAGACAATGCGGACTCGGCGGTCTCCCAGCTCCTGGGGTTGTAACCCTAGGTCCTTGGCGATGTTGCCCACGAAGGAACCTTTGTCCATTTCTTCTGGCACTGAGTAGCGGATGGTCTCAGCCTCAGTTTTCAATAGCAGTTCCAGAAAAAGGCACAGTAACATTAGCCTGCTGCAGCAGGTCAGATTCGCCTGAATCTTCATTTCTCTCTCCCTTCGTAGTTTTCTCATCGTCCAGTACCAAGGGTATATAGTTTCTCTGCTTTTCAGAGCCTAAATTTTCAGAATTCTGAGCGGAGAGTCCTCCAGAAGCAGGATTTGGGCAGCCTCAGGGAGGCAGTTTTCATCTGGCAGTGACCAAGGTTCTAAGAAACACAAGGTGTTTTTTTTTTTTTTTTTTTTTTTTTTACCCGCCCCCTTTCCCCCGTGTGAGGTCTGCTGGTATCGCCCAGATTAGTGAACAGCGACGCGCAGAGTCCTAACCAGTTACTGCACTCCTAGAAAATATTTAAATTTCCTCTTCTCATTAACCTGATATTTTTCTTAAGTCTAGTTTATTGTCAAGAAATAATCTTGAAAAAATATATAATACATGTATAAAAGGGAGACTGCTCTTCTTAATGTACTTAAAACTTGTCTAAACGTTGCTAAATTGCAATATATAGGAGAATACCAGAAACCTTAAACTATCTGCTTTCCCTGTTTGCTCTCTAACACCACAAAAAGGAAAAAATCATCCCTATACGTTTGCTGTAGTATATCTCAATCACTTGATCATTTTCCAGGCACACAGCTTCCCTTTGAATGGCTAATAAAAAATTGAGGGGAAAAAATAAAGTTTCAGATATAAGCTAGATTTTTAAAAATTGGACCACCACATTTTTTCCACTGTGCCTTGAATATTTATCAGAAACCTTGGATTCTGAAGGACGTGGTTTAACGCTGTCTTTGTTTTCCCAAGTATCTATGAATTATGTGGGTTTTAAAAAATTTACCCAAAGGTGGGTGGCACCTGTGGCTCAAGAAGTAGGGTGCCAGCTCCATATACCAGAGGTGGTTGGTTCAAACCCAGCCCCAGCCAAAAACTGCAAAAAAACAAAACAAACAAACAAACAAAAAAAAACCCCCCAAAATTACCCAAAGGTAATAAGGATATAGTTTAACTTTGTCTTTATTTTCCCAAGCATGTATGAATTATGTGGGTTTTTGAAAATTTACCCAAAGGTAATAAATATATTTTGAATAAAAATAACACTGGGCTCTTAAGAGTTTCATTGGAAAAAGTCACACAATTATATACTTTAGACTTCAAGTTTAAAAAAGAGAAAGGCTATGATATTCTTCATAATTGAAAAGAAAAACTGCCAGATCTTTATTTTTTAGACAAGCTATTAGGATAATATAGATGTATTCTTCTACAAACTTCTTCAAGTGGAAGGAAGAAATATTTTCCCCAAGAGAAGTTATTAATAGTATTATTAAGTAGCAGTATTTTTAAACCAGGAAGATGAGGATGTTGCCTTTCTTCTTTTACACACTGTAGTATCAATAAACGGTTACTAACTAATCTCAGGCTTAATTTATTTATCTTTACCCAAATTAGAGAAGTATATTACCTGCATTCCTGAGTTTGACATTTTCAGGAGCAAACTAAACCAGATACTAGAAGACAAACCATGGACACCATGATTGAGAAAAGTTCAGAAAATGAGAAAAGAATCAGAAGTCACAAGAACAGCCACGTGTGGTGGCTCATGCCTGTAATCCTAGCACTTTGGAGGCCAAGGCAAGACTGCCTCAGTTCAGGAGTTTGGGGTTGCAATGAGCTATGATGATGCCACTGCATTTGAGCTCAGGCAACAGAAAGAAATTCTATCTCGAAAGAAAGAAAAGGGCTCACTGCATATAGGTCAGAACTAGGGCACCAGCCATATACACCAAAGCTGGCAGGTTTGAACCCAGCCCAGGCCTGCCAAACAACGACAACTACAAAAAAAAAAAAAAAAATAGCTGGGCACTGTAGCAGGCCTCTGTAGTCCGGGCTACTTGGGAGGCTGAGGCAAGAGAATCGCTTGAGCCCAAGAGTTTGAGGTTGCTGTAAGCTGTGATCCAAGGGCACTCTATCAAGGGTGACATAGTGAGACTCTGTCTCAAAAAAAAAAAAAAAAAAAAAAAAAAAAAATAAAGAATGAAATAAAAGGGCGGGGGGGTGGGGGGGGGGGGGGGGGGGGGGGGGGGGAGGGCACGTGGGGGGG